>QANW01006200.1:384622-400073 GCA_003254865.1 Dryas drummondii | reverse complement strand
AAAAAAAAAAAAAAAAAAAAAAGAATGCAAGTTTTTCCAATAACTTCAATCGTTGGTATGGCTTAAAAAAAAAAAAAAAAAAATTTCTTCCTATCTAGTCTGATTAACTAATTACCTAGATTTGTAAGCCAACTGAACCTCTAGTAGTATGGGCATTGAAAAGCTGATTTTTGTTTGCTAAATCTTTAATGAGAAACTTTATTCTTTGCTGAATGGAAAATGAAGGACAATTGTTGTTTTTGGTATTCTGAATTAGTTGTAAGCTATCCCTAATAGTTTCAGTGCAGCTTCTGTGTATCAATAATGGTTCTGTGGAGCTTGATGCATCCATCATGGGTGTCCAACAAGAGGGAAAGAAGATGAAAGTTCCACTTAATTCAAGGTGATTCATTTTTTTTTTCTTGATAGACTTGTTATGTAATGCAAGGGCATCCTGCTTCAATCACACATATGTCATATTGTTGACGCCTTCTCTTTTCCTACTCTCCCTTTTTCTTGCCTATTGGTTCAATTTTGCATTTTACAAATATTTCTTGAGCAGCTGGTTTTCAGTTCTGTAAAATGCTGCTAAATACCTTTGCATATTATATAAGGAAATAACATATTATTGAGAATGAATCAATAAATCTTGGGATGATAATTTGGTTGATAGTGTTCATTCAGTTGTTAATTGACTTTATTTGAATTTTTTGTTTTTAGTTTGTGTATTTGATGGACTGCTTGTTCACTTCTAATAGAAATTGTTCATTTTCTATAAAAATATATGTCTATTTCTTAAAATAAAAATAAAAAAATCTTGGTATGATGACCGTTCACTACTAATATAGCATCTGTTGATTGGCTTTTGCATTAGGACATTTTCTAGATATTTTACATGCTCATTGAAGTCTCTTTGTACATCCATAACAGTTGTTGGTCTCAAGCTGTTTTCTTTCAATCATTTTATTCTTCTTAGTTTTTCTTTCTTTTCATATTTGTTTACTATGTATGGTATTAATTACAGTGACAAGCTGTTTAAAGAGATACGGGATCTCAACTTCGAAGTTGTTGTCCAGGTTGATCTATATTCACTGGTTTAAATTGTTCTTTTTGTTTCTCTTTCCAAATCTATCTCTTCTAAGTTCTTCTTAAAAATGAAATCACATCCTTGGAGTTCCATTTCTTAGTTGCTACCTGCAGTATGATTGCAGATTCTACGTCAAAAAGCAACATCCATGAAGCAGGACTACACTGAGGTGACTTCCAATGTAAGTGAATGTCTTAAGAGTTGAACACTTTGCCTTCTGCACTCATAAGATGATCAGGTGTCAACTCAATTTTCTGTTCATGGACCCTATTGCCAAAATCCATTTGTTCTAATGGAGTGTTATATAATAATGCATATAGAACCAGACAGTTTCTGAATTGAAGGACTTTGTCAAAAAGTTGAACTCATTGCCAGAAATGACTGTAAGTAATTCTTTAATTCTTTTTAGGAGTTCATCTGGGGAGTTTCTGCTCATTTTCTGATTTTCTGCAAATTATTGCTTTAGAGGCACATAAATCTTGCTCAGCATCTGTCAACATTCACTTCAAAGCCATCATTTCTTGGACAACTTGACATGGAACACACAATTGTTGAGGCTCAGAGTTATGACATGTAAGCTGAATTTTGGTTATTATTATGAAAATTACATGTTTGGACATTTGTATGCTTCACATTTTCATGACTTGCATGCATGAAAGTGATATAGTTGATGAATACAGATGCTTTGAGTACATTGAAGAAATGATCCATAAGCAGGAGCCTCTTGTAAATGTCCTACGTCTTCTCATCTTATTTTCTATTACAAATTCTGGGTTGCCTAAAAAGAATTTTGACTATTTGAGGCAAGGAACTGCACTCATCGTATTATATTTCAATTTAATCTTTTTGGTTTAATATCATATATTAAATTACTTTTGCCTTCTTGGTTTAGGAGAGAACTCCTCCATAGTTATGGATTTGAGCACATGGTTACATTGAATAATTTAGAGAAAGCTGGATTGCTTAAAAAACAGGTTCATTTTTATTTTACCCTATTACAATCATCCACTAGTTTCTTTGCATAATTTAGTAACTGGTGAATGAATTTTTAAATGGAAAAAAGAATAAAGGATTCATTGTACATCATCTGAACCTTGCAGGAGTCAAAAAGCAACTGGCTGACAGTTAAGCGTGCCCTACAACTTGTAGTTGAAGACACTGACACTGCAAAGTATTATTCCCCTTGATTTCTGAACTGCTTTTCATATGTGCTCATGTTTGTATGGACTAGCATGGTCATTCCTTCCCCGGCCAAAAAAAAAAGCATGGTCATTCCTTTTATAATTTTATATGTTCATGAAGTTTGGTTAAGATTTTTTTGAAAGTTGTGATGTTTGTTCCCGTTCTTCTCTCAAGTAGCAAATTAAATGTGAAATATGATTATGAATGATACCATGGAATGGTTAAAATTGTATTATGCAATTTGGTTATAAATGTACTTTATTCAGCTAGTTTACAATTCATATCTATCAAGCTGTATTGTGGTTTTGTTGACACTGTTTGTTATATGGTTATTTCATGTGTAATAATTTCTACTGTTCTAGCCAGTCAAAGTAATTATTTAGTATTTTGTTTAACTCTATTTTTCTTATAATCCGATGTCTTTTTGACTAACTTTTGAGGCCATTTTATTGTATCACAGCCCCACTGATATTGCCTATGTCTTTTCTGGATATGCACCTCTAAGCATTCGCCTTGTCCAGCATGCTGTTCGGTCTGGATGGTGAGCCTAATTCCTTGACTGATAAAATAGCTAGTGTTCTTTGCTTGTTTGTTCGTTTTTTTTTTTTCTCAATAAAACTCATCAATTCTTCTTCACCATGATATATTCTGCAAGTCTCTTTGCCTTTTGTTATCATCTAATTCTTGGAAAACCACTGGAAATGAGGAAAATGTAATAAATATGTTTTCTGGTTCTACTTCTTAAGTTTGTAATAAGGGCCCTAACATTCTAGCATATTCAAGATCCAAGCAAGTTCAGTGTGATTGATGGAGACTAAAGTACTCATGCAAAGTGGAACACTTGGTCCCCGCATTTTATTGTATGTTAAAGGTCTATTAATTCAGTCAACTTGGTTGGAACTTTTTTATCTATAGAATAGAGTTTCCATGGAGTGATATTCTGATAATACAGGACAGTTTCTTGGTGTCAGAGTATGAACCACACTTGCCCCCTATACACAATTTACCTTCTTTCCTTGAGAAATTCATTACACCAGTCTAGTTTATTAGATACAGACTGCCTTTGTTCATGTTATATGATATCTGGGCCTCTCTTAGTGGAAACTTCTGTAGAGTTTTTGCTAAAGTTTTTAAATTTTGCAATGGAGGATTTCAACTTCTTGTGTAAATAAGGCTTGCACAAAAAAAAAAAAAAAAAAAAAAAAAAAAAAAAAAAGAGCCTTTTCTTGGATTGAGATTAAAGTTCTGTGGCTTCTTATATTCAGCTTAAGGCTCATTTTTTTTTTTCCTTTCTTTTTGTATTGCATCAATTTTGGTGGAAATTTCATGATTGTAAATAGGCACGATGCATATATGTGATTTTTGTGCTCTGTTAAACATGAAAGTTTTGACCCTTCAGGCGTCCTATTGAAGAAATTCTGAAGCTATTACCTGGACCACATTCGGAAACAAAGAGAGTCAGTGCATTTCTCTTGAATTATTTCTGATTTTTTTTTCTTTTTGCTGTATATTTTGCTTACTATTACTTTGTCTCTACATGTGTGTTTTTTATTACATGTTAAACTGCTATTCTGGTGTAATATTTTACAGGGCCGATTCTCAAGCAGCGCATCATTTGACACTTTGCCGGGGGCGGCATCCGGCAGTATAGACAAGTATGTGTCAACTGGACCTATTTTATAAGACTCTGCTATGGCCTATGAGTACTGTATTTATTGATATTGTGACATTCTTGTGCTGGGTTGTTTTACACATAAAAATCTGGTTCAGATACAGGCATTATAGTTTGCAGATTGATAGTAAGCAATTTGTAGTTGTTGATATTGTGACTTGGGTTGTTTTACACATAAAAAAATGGTTCAGATACAGGCATTATAGTTTGCCGATTGATAGGAAGCAATTTGTAGCTGTAATGTAATTATAAGACCATAATTTTTTCTTATATTTGTCTTATTCGTGATACTGATTTTTTTCTGCAAAAATACTTTGTGAGGGAAGAAATATGGCTAAAAGCAGTTTACACCATTTGCATTGCTTCTATCAAAGTATTTACTGCAAAATTTTGTTTAGTTGTATGCTAATGTCTCATATTTACTTCATTGTGGCGCTCCTTAATATTCTCCAGGGTAGCTGATGGAAGGCGCTCCCTAGTACTTGTTGTCTTCATTGGAGGTGTAACATTTGCGGAGATTTCTGCTCTTCGATTTCTCAGTTCTCAGGTATGTTAATTGTTATGCACATAAGGAACCTATGATATGTCATTATTTTATACAATTTGGTAGGTGGACGGGTTGAAAGACATTTGTGGAACCATATTATTTGTTCATGTGTTTGGGCTGATTATCCAGATATTTCTGTTCTCTCATTTGTTGTCTTCTTGTTATCCTAATATATACGGTAATTTTGATTTTGTAGGAAGGGATGGCATATGATTTGATAGTTGGGACAACAAAAATTGTTAGTGGCCATAGCTTGACTGAAACATTTGTGGGAAAGTCGGATGACCTGTAAAATTTTGCTTGTTTTATTTTCTTCTATATTCTGCCTCATATGAATAGATCATGAGGCTACTTCATGTGACTTCAAACCGGTGTGGGTTATGCTATGCTGATCAATGTTTTTGTTATTCTAGAGGTTTCTCATTTTGATTTAGATGGAGTAATTTAAGCCCTTTCCATATTTTGAACGATTTTGTTTGGTTTGAAGTTTAAACTGACATTGAGGTATTCCTACTTGTATTAAATTTAAGGCTTTAATGTGGCATTAACCGAGAAGCTTACAATTGATTTCTTTACAAGTCTTGGACTCTACAAATGAGCCTCTCATCTTCAAGATTAGAAAACTCATTAAGGCATTCCATTTGTGTGATGTTTAAAGGCGCTTTTGTAGGAAGTGCTCTTGTTAGAACTTAGAAGCACATAATTTTTTTTTATATATTTTAAACCAGTGTACCCGTAAATTGCTTCCTCAAAAAGGTGTTTATATAATCAAAAAGCACTTTTTAGCTATTTCTACCAAACGCTATTAAACGCTTCTAAAAAGGCGTGTAATGAAGTGCTTCAAAGGTGCTTGAACGGGTATGTCAATGGATGGTTCTTTACATGACGATTGACTAATACAAAAATCAATGAATTCTCACAATTGTTAAATCTGGGAGCAAAAGTTGTCGCTTGAAATGAATACAAATAAAATTTTATACAACGTTTCAGAGACTCCTATAAACAAAGAATTGGTCCCAACTCCACACAAAATGTTGGCAGTCTTATATAAGCCAATTAACGCCAATGTTGCCAAGCCATATAAAAAGTGGGAACTGAGCCAAAGCAATAAAGAGCAAGAGATAATGGTGCTTGCTCGAATCAAAACTCCTCACCTCTGCAAAAAGAACTCTCTTCATAGTCTTCACCAAGAAGACTCCCATGCATAAACAGGTCCAGGGCATTAAAAAATAGTATGAGTAACTCCACATAATCCGTCCAAGTACAGCCAAGCACAACCCAGTGAAAGTATACCCTGCATATGCGACAATGTCTAGCAAGGGTGCCTCACCACTGCCCAATGAGAACAATGTAACTTTCAGCAGTAAAACCTGCAAAACCCAGCCAAGCAATCCCTTGATGAACATCCAGTTCAGAGCCTCAGGGCTAAACCTGGCAATAAACAAAAAACCTATTTTAAGAGATCATGAGTGCTAAGAGAGATAAGAGTTTCTGACTTTAAAAGGTTGAAATACCGAAAACATGACTAAAACACACACAAAATTAATCCCCTCAAAGAAAACTTCAATTTAACCATGATGCAGTCAGGAACCTGAGGAAGCCGATCCACACTCATAACAAAGCAGTGATAACAAAATCTTTTGGCAGCTGAGGTAAAGAGCCACTAGCTAATTGTTTCAGATTGATGTCTAACTGAAAGATATTGCTTTCTCTTAAGAACTAAAAACTAACAGTTTTACTCTCCATCGGGAAAAGGCATAATATTAACAAAATACAAGAATATTCAACTCACGTCCAAAGCGAAGATAAACTTAATTTTCATTCTTATTTGAAAACGATTTCAGATCACAGCATCAACCTGAATAAAAGAGGAAACTGCTTAATGTAACATCTAGAAATTTCATAACTTACTTTCCATGAAGACCCAATGAGAAGCCAGCCAGAACCACACAGGTACCAAATGCCATAAATGGAATGTATAGGTCTGGTGCATTGATGTCATAAATGGGAGGTTTATAAGAAAGCCTGCCTCCTACTGGCTCAGTTATTCGTGTCCAATGGCCCTAAAAAAGCAGGGAGGGGAAAGATTAAGTTCTATGACAGGACAATCTGATTCGACAAGGAAAGTCCAAAGGTTAGTAGTGCTTACCCTGTGCAAAAATGGAAATAGAACAACCTTCAATTTGTTTCTCACATAATGGTCATTCACTTGGAAGTAGTATTGAGGATCAGAGAAATACCTACTGATCTGCTCATTTCCACACAAAATATCAGAATAAAGCTAAGAACCTTAAACTAAGTACAAATTTAAAAAGAACTTCTAACATCTAAGAAGAAATATACAAGGCCATTACAGTTTTAAAGTGGTTCAACATACTTTATATGAGTTAGAGATCAACACAAAATGTTTTATGTAGCATTATAAGATGAAGGCATTATGATATTTCGAATAAGAAAATAATTTATAAATTTCATGGAATTGAAATAGTTTAATAGATATAGCAGGGCTTAGCAACATCTCCATAAAAACCTCCAACTTGCAAATCAGGCCACTATGTACAATACAATAGACGATCAAATTAACATGGAGAATCAAACTTTCAACCCAATCAAAGAGCTACGGAAGATAAAGAGAAAAAGAATGGAACTGGATCAAGCCTTTCCAAAGCATTCATCTAATATGGTACTGATCATAAGACATCATTGGAATCATACTTCCCATAAAACCATGTCATACCAAATTAAAAGCAAGTCAATCTAAGAAAACCTAGGACCCAGATTGATTCTGGTGAACATGCTATTTGCTAGCATAACCTTCCAAACCTTCATTAGAATTTGCAGATAATAACACTTGAATAAAAAAAAATTTGTAATTTTACCAAATAAGAGCTACAAGGTAATAGAATAATAGTATATATCCTTATCTTTTATAGTTTAACCCAGATCATAACCTTTGTGCTACTTACATTGCTTTGTACATACTCAGAGCTTGATCCTAAGATTTTCTCTCCATATGCACCCAATCCACCTCGGATAAGTCCCGAACCGGCACCATAAAGTGTATTTCCAAAAGGATTAGGCTGCGAATTTTCAGGTGGTCTTGAAACCCCAGGCTGAGTTCCCACACTATTGTACATTTCTGTAATTAAACACACACACACAAAATGCAGTCAGGTCAAGATTGCTTCAATGATAATGGACCTAGCACACAAGACTTCACCAGTGATAAGTATCTCTAATTAAAGTCAATCAAGGAATTTACTAATTCTAATTGCAACCATATTTTTGCACTCCGAAATAATTCCAGCATTGTCAGTCACGTATCTATCAGTAAGCCTCATATTACTACTACCTAGCACAAGACTTGTGTAATGCCTTAAATAGAGAAACCCATCTCCAAGAAAAGTGAGAATTTTTGTTTCCGTAGTATCTATAATATAAAGTACAAAATTTGAAATCCCTAGCTTATCAATTTGGTGCATTTACAGTGAAATCCAAATCCCTCTTTAAAAGCATAAAAAAAATTGAGATAAATTAAATGCTGAACAATCCCATGAAGATTAAAGTGAATCAAACACTAAATATCAAATTATACAAAATATGTGAATGCCAACACAAACAGTCCCTCCAAATCCATTTCAAAACTACATCATGTAAACCAGCTCTTTTTAAATAAAAACCAAGATCTTCTGCCAAACCCATCGAACCCAAAATATAATGAATCTAAGAATTAACCAATTCAATCCCAAAATCACCCCCATTTTGAAACCCTAAAAGGCCTAATTACATAAGAAAGAAACAGTGACGAATACCAAAGCGACGTAAGTCCGAAGTTCAGAAGAAGAATCGAGAACCAAGAACAGCGCACAAGTTCAGAAGGAATCAATGAAAAGATTTCAATGCAAATCGAAAATCATACTGACTGGTGACTTCGCAGATTGACTCTTCGTCGAGCGCAGGTTCTCCGTTCTTGTGGTGGTGGTGGTGGTGGTCTGAAGACTAGAGAGAGACGGTGAGTCGGTGAACGAGATTGAAGAGAGAGAGGGCTTTATAATGACCGGTTTAACCCTATACAAACTGAAAATTTACTTTAAATAAATGGGTTATATGGGCCGGGTTGGAAACGGGTTTAGAGAATAGTTATTATTATTATTTTTTTGTTTTTGGGCAATGAGGGTGTCCTGGATCATCTTTTGCACACCAGATTAATCTCTTAAGTTGGTCAAAGACAAATAATCCATGCCGGCCTTAGAAAATTCACAAGGAATTTTATCTCTCTTTCTGTCTGGTTATAAGGGTTGAACTAAATACTCAAATTCGGATGTCTAAATTTACAGCTCCAAAAGAATAGTTATTTTCGATTGCGTAGAAAACAACTTGTTTTCAATTGTGTTTGTTGATCAGAATTCGTTTATACTCAACGCAAACTTCAAATTCTTGGAGCTAGTTAGGAAGGTGTAGGTAAAGGATTTGATTTTTCTCTAATATAACTAATAAAACTTGCTTTTTTCATATTTTTCTTAAGACGTGTCAAAATTTGTTACTTCTAACTGCAACTGACTATGTAACATTATCTGCCATGATGCATGGTTAGAATTCGTATGTAAAGTTTGAGTACCAATTTTATTAATTGATGAATCTCTTAATTGAAGACAATATCTTAAGAGGTAAATTAGAAAAAACTACTTAAAAAGAGATTCATAAGAGAATATATTAAGTGTTCTTTACTAAAAAAGAGATTTGGATTCGGACTTTTGGTTTAAGAGTAAAAACGATTAATCACAAGAGCTACAAGTTTCACGTATAAATAATTATAAGAGCAAATGACCATTTTGTCTATTAGATGCATCCAGTCCTTCATTTGTTGAAGATAGTCCTGAGTTCTAACTTCTAACTCATAGATAACAATTGTTGATCAAAATCAACAAAAACCAACCCTCTTTTGATGTGATGTTCCCTTCCAAGTTGCAAAAGACCAGTTCTACTGTTCTACAAAGGCCGGCCATATTGAAAAGTTGAAAATCAAGAATTTTCTCGCATTCTTTTTCTATTCTTTCTTGTGGAAACTCTTCAATTAAATACAACCATGAACACCTGATATGCAGCCAATCCCCCTTGTACCTAACCCGCCAACATACTTTACATATCCCTTTTGTACATGAACACCAATTTAGTGACTGTAATATATATAACCTCCAAGAAACACAACTTTCTGCAGTGCCTCTATGAACTATAATTTCTAAATCCTAATAATAGTTTTTACTCTAAAATGCAATAGAAACATGAACCCTTGAGCTTTTATGGATTGAGAGCGTCTTCGATTCGTTGAAGGAGCTCTAGAACGTTTCCAGCTTTTCTCTTGGCCCTATCAGTGCCATTTTCTGACAATTCCTTCAATGCCTCTTCTGCACCAAGTTCCTTTGCTAGTTTCAACTGCTGCAAATCACCTGTGCATAACGACCATAACACAGCAGCAGCATTCTCCCGGTTGCGTGGGAAACCAGTTCTTATAACTTCCACTATAACGAGAATTGGCTCAGCTTGAGCAATTGCCATCTTCCCTTCTTGATGGCTAGCCAGAATGGCCAGGATTGCTAGTGCTTCATCCACCATCCCACTTCCCGCATCCTTCAGCAATCTCATCAGCGGGGCCACAATGCCCGCCCTCACAGCCCTGGCCTTGTTTCCCTGATAGATTGAAAGATTAAAAATAGCTGTAGCAGCATCCTTTTTCCCTCTTGGAGTTCCCTCACAAAGCAATTTTATAAGGGCTGGGATAGCCCCAGCAGCTCCAATTGCCACCTTGTTTTCATCTATGACAGACAAACTGAAAAGGGTTGCAGCTGCATTTTCTCTAGCCTCCATGCTGCCATTTTTCAAAACATCTACTATATCAGATATAGCTCCTGCATTTACAATTGCTCCCTTGTTACTCTCATTTATCGAAAGGTTGAGAAGTGCTGTAACGGCGTGCTCTTGGGCCCTCGGATCCGTGGAGGATAAAAGATCAACAAGGAGTGGGATGGCTCCTGCCTCAGCAATACACACTCTATTATCAGCATTCCTCTTTGCCAGCAAGCGGAGCTCACCAGCAGCTGCTCTTTGTTCTTCTGAATTCCCCTTTGCTAGTTTTTCTAGTAAGGAATTAATAGAAGCTCGATCACAGTCTGAAACACTGCACCCTGATTTTTTGTTTTTACCATTCCCTTGCTTTTTGGGTAGCTCAACACCATTGCTCTCACACCACAAAGCAATTAGACTCTTCAAAACATAATTAGGTGTTATGGCTGTGTGCAACAGTGTCTGCTGCGTTTTGGGACAGGTTTTGTGTCCTGCATCCAACCACTTCTGAATACAGGATCTTTCGTATGTCTGCAAAAATAAGTAAAACCGTCAATTACAATGTGTTAAATAGACAAAGATGTACTTTTGTAAAAGAACTTCCAGGTTGTACCTGTCCAGTAGAGACAATCACAGGATCTTTCATCAATTCTAGAGATATTGGACACCGAAAATCATCTGGGATAACGGGAGATCTGTGCTTGATCATGCCCTTGTCACGTTCAGAGTTGTCAAATTCTGGGGTTTCTGTCAGCACACAGTCCTTTAACTTCTTAAGCAGGGATTGCATCATTTCAAACTGGTCCCCAAGATCTCCGTCACTTGTGATAACAATTTCATGGAAAGCAAGTGACTCTTTCTTTAGATCGTTGATGGACCTGAGATACAGCTTCTCTGAAAGTCTTTTTATTATCGCAGGGTCAGGATCCTTGTCTCTCAATGCTATGGATAAATCCATCTCTAGTTGTGAGTCGAGGGAGTCCATTCTTTCTTTCGCTCTTATAAATTGAGCATGCACTAGTTCAATCTGAAAGAAAATAAAAGGGGATTATTACCTGTTGTTAATACTTTAAAAATTAACAATCCATGACTTGACTCTACTTTGTCATTTTAGAATTTGTTGCTGACAAAGAGAATGAGCTTTTCTCTCTCAATGTTGCAGAATCACAGTATTAAAAAAGAAGAAAAGCGGATGAGGACTGTAAAAGTACCTGTTCACAAACCTCCTCTGACATATCAAATTTATCATAAGGTACTTTACTCAATGATGCTTCAATTTTAACCGTCACTTGGTGAAACTTATCAACAATCTTGTCCCTTTGCAAAGCCTGTGATATTAAAAAAAAAAACAATTCTACCTTAAAATCAACTGATATATTTGCAAGACAAGAAAAGAAGCAAGACACAAAGTCCTATGACAAATGTGACTAGTAAACATCTTGGAAAAGAAAACATTTCATTGATGCTACTACTTCAAGTTCAATTACGCAAGCACTTTATATCTACCCATCTTGGAGGGTGTCAAAGACAGATAAGAGAAGATAATAAATAAAAAATAGAGCCTTCAATTACTTTCTATATGTTCAATGAGAAGTTCAAAGAGAATTAGAAGAAATGAAAGCATGAAGACGCAATGAAAGTGTAAACAATAGTACAATACTTCATCATTATATCCGGTCTAAAAACATGTAAACTCAATAGAATGAGACCATATGCAACTTATCCATGTAAAACCTCCTCAATATGACTACATTCCAAAACTCAAGTTACTAGGTCCCGGACAAAAGCTATCCCAACTACTTAATTACTCTCCTCCTCCTCCTTATTCTTATCGAACTTAAACTATATTTCAAAACTAAAACAAAGGTTTCCCAACAACTGGGAACTTTGAAATTCCTTCACTTTACTGAATAAATGTTAACAAAATCCAAACTTTCTTTCTCTTCCTTCACCTTCATTAATTTCCTCGCAACAAACAGAAAACAGAAACTAATTAACTAAACAAAACAGTACCTGATAAAGCTTGCTCCCTTGGTTGACCGACTTGATGATCTCCTCAGCTGAATCCAACGCCACTCCCAGCGATTCAAAAGCTATAACTTCTTCTTCACCAAGAGCCTTATCACTGTCCCTCAATTCCTCAAACAAAGGGCTCAAAAGCTTAACTCTGCGTACGAAATTCCCGTACATCTTCCTGAACGCGTTTCGGCACTCGGGAAACTCGGAAATCACCTTTACCGATTCGGAGAGTCGGCTCAGCACTGAGTTCCTCGGATCGTCCTCTGTCGGACCCATGTGGGATTGAGAGCCAAATTGGATAGAGAGAGCGTGGAATTGGAGGTTTTAAGGGAGATGAATGAAGACGACCGAGATGAGGAAATCGAAGGATTGGGATTGGGATTGGGATGGCGATGTTAAGAAAGAGAGGGGCAAAATTGGAATGTGAAAAGAAACGCCATGGATGGTGGTGCTGCAACTCCAAGAAAGAAGCTGTTTTTATAAATGTGGGAACGAGAAGCGTTGGAGTTTGGTCTGTCTGTCTGAGTCTTTGGATGAAAGAGAGAGAGTTTTTAACCAAACAAATAAATACAAAATTGTAATAATTGATTGTTTATAAATAAATAAAAATAATGTGATTGATTGAATTATGGATTGAAGGTAGGTTAAGAAGCCATTACCTCCAACTTGATCCTGGTTTAGAGTTGACTGTCGAGGGAGTTGGAGGAGGTCAGATCACAGATGAGATCACTAGTGACCAAATTTAAAGCCTTGTGACCAAATTACCCTTTAGACTTTTTCATAGCAAAATAACAAATCAAAGATATTAAATAATATGTATATAAATACTTCAGTTGTGATAATAATTAAATTATATCTTTTGAAAAATATCTAGAATTATACTTGAGGGTATATAGAAGTCATAAAATTGCTGAAAAGTCAACTGGGGATTTGATGTTTTCTTGTGTTTTTGTTGGGAAATTTCAAGTAAGGTTGAATTTGACTTTGTCATAATAATATTCAAAAGACGTGGAGCACTGGAGCCCAAAAACAATTTTTTCTTTCTCTTATTTTTACCTTTTCTCGGGTTGAGTAAATTATAACGGCAGTAGCCACAAGAAAAAGAAAGGGTATTTTCGACCTTTCAAGAATTCGTGGACTGAGTGTCTTTGCCGAGTTCATAGCGTTGGTTTTCCGTTTACATTCCCGCGCATAATTACCAGTAGGACGGCCAAGATTTATCTATAAATTAACCGAACGGCTTGGCTGCCCTCGTCTTCAGTTCAAGCCAAAGTCATAAATTACGCCTATAGCTTTCAACGTCAAATTTTTTTGGCTATGTTTTTTTAATCGAGAAAAACAAATTTGTCTAAGACATTTTCAACTTTACAAAAAAATATATATCATTAAGCCAATAATCAATAGACAAAATCGATTCTCTTTTGTATCAATATAGTTTTATCATAATTTTGCAAACTAATAAGACTCGATTTTTCATGGATGAACACGTCATCAAATGTCCTTGTAATTTCTGTATTGCTCTTTGTAAAAAAGAACAAACGTCATCTAAGTGCTCTAAAAGAGGTTATTCCTCCAAAAGCTCTCTGATGCTTAAGTCAATCATTTTATATTTTCAGTATTTATTCCAAGTGTTGTTCATATATCCAAAACATTGTCTTTGTCAAGTTTTTTATACACCTTCTCCTCGTAAGTTAATTCTTAAATTTAAGAAATAAATAACCTTTTATTCATTAACTATCGAAACAGTTAATGAAAATTTAATTATTATCTGACCATTATAAATCTTCAACTTGGGCCTTGGGCCTTGGGCCTCTGATCATTCCTAAGTAAACCCGTTTATGGTCCAATAATTAATAAATACCATATCTAAATATAATGGCCCATCACAAACCTTACACTAATATAATTTGATTATATTGTAACGAGAAAGTTACTTCATTGAAATAGTTATAGAGGATAAGCAATCGTTTTCTAGCCATCATAATCATTTCATAACCATCAAAATCGGTTTTTTAAGGAACAAGTAGTGTAGTTAATTTTAGGCTTTAATTAATAATTATAGTAATCCTAATGTATACTCTACTACAACAACAATTTAAATGTATTAAAATTAAGCCAATATGGCCCGTTGAGCCAAAATAACAACAGGCTAGCCAGCCAGCCAGCCGGTAAAGAAAAAGAAGGCCCACCTCATCAGGGATTGGTCAATCACGCGTGGTAGAGAACAGGTTCGCGCCGGCTCTCCCTCCTCACAACAAAACACAGAGTGTCATGGTCTCGCTGACGTGGATGAATCAGCCAATAACTAGCCATGACGTGTACTGGGGCCCACTATACTCGTGAGTATAGATGGGGTCGTCGGTGAACAATTCCCATCACTGGATATGTAAGGGGGTTCCTCTCAAGCTTGGATTTCGATCTGGACCGCCCCAATCCAAAAATATAATTTCGGATTTTGAGAAAATATCGATAAAAATTTCGACGAGAATTTCAAAGATTTTTAAATTTCTACAGAAATTAAACGAAAACGATGAAAATTACTATCAAAATACGAAAATTTTGAATAAAACTTTACTATATGTTTATTTAACATATTATTTACTACATTGATAAAAAATATTAAAAAAACCAAATTATATAGTAAGTTTCATGTGATATAAGATAAATATAATACGCGCTGAAGGTAAATACTGTGAAATAAAATTAGTATAATAAATAAATAAAATTAATATATTATTTATACTCTATAATATATATACTAAATTCTATATACTTTATAATTTATACTATATATTATTTAAAATATCGTATAAGATATTAGAGTTTAGGCCCTTTAGGATATTTTTAATTATTTTTTATATAAAAATGTATTAGAGTTTAAAAATAATTAAATGAAACCCCAAAACGGCCAAATGAAATCTCAAATCATTTTTTTTTTCAATTGCCCAAAAACCTCACATTAGGATATGGTATATGATATTAGGGTTTAGGCTCTTTAGAGTATTTTAAATTATTTTTTATATAAAAATATATTAGAGTTTACAAATTTAAGGTTTAAAAAGAAATAAATTAAACTTCAAAAAGGCCAGATGAAAACCCAAACTATTTTTTTTTTTTTATAATT
>QANW01006200.1:132991-384613 GCA_003254865.1 Dryas drummondii | reverse complement strand
CCCCCTGCCGCCGCCCCTCCTCTTTCTCCCTCGATCTCCCCCCTGCCACCGTCCGCTCCTCTTCTCCCTCGATCTCCCCCCTGCCGCGCCCCCTGCCATCGCCCCATTTTTCTCCCAAAACCATCTTTTTCTCTCCAAGCCAGCCTCCTCTCCAAAAACCCAAACCAGATCACCGGCGAAATTTCGAAAATTTCGCCGAAATTATCTCGAAAATTTAACAAAATTTGGTTTCGATTTCGACCCCTCCCCAAATCAAAAATTTCGGCAAAATTGTCGAAATTTAAACCCTTGCCCCAACCATTGTTTTTTTTCTATTTTTTATTCTGTTAATTATAGCAACATGCACTTTGCAAACTTTATTATGAGTTTCACTTGAGTTAGCGAAATTTAACTTGAAATTCTTGAGTCTACAAACTTTTTCACGTTACTCACTTCAGTCTATTTCGATTCTTAATTTTTTTTCAAATTTCTGTCAAATATTGCACATGAAAAGAACATCACTGATTTTTTAGGGATAGAACTGTAAAAGCATTAAATTTTGAGATCCATGTGTTTGTCACATGCAAATATATAATGAAAAATAAAAAAAATTGGCGGAGCGGATTGAAGTGAGTAATGTAGAAAAATTTGTGGACTCAAGTAAGACTCGGGGTAAAGTATCTTGTAGCTTAAAAATAAATAGATTAAAAATTTAAGTTTATACTAAAAAATATTATATGGTGTGCCTTATTAATAAATAACTCTTTCTAATTGTTGGGGAAAAAGTCCGGGAATGTTACTATATTTCGTTTCTCTATGCATCGGCAATTCTTAGCACACACGCAATAGAGGAAACTGCAAAAGGCATACATGCCTCAACTTTCCTTTGTGGTTTAAATCATTCTATGATATCCATTATTTTTCTTATATGAATAATTGTATCTATATCTATAATATACCAATTATTTTGAACTTTTATGCTGATAGAAACTGGAAAGTTATAATTAAAACCATTAAACAAGAATTATGGAATTGTCAACAGTGTACAATACATAGATATATGAGTAATTTTCCGAAGCAAAGAAGCATGCAATTTGGTATTAGAAGTGCTTTTAAGCTTAATAATTAATATGAAACTTTAATTTTCATCGCTCATTTGGTTATGGAATTAGGTGGTTGAGATTGAACGAAGTTTACTCTCGATCTTATGCATTGTTGTGAACTTAGGACGTCAATTAAAGTGTATCTGTGTATGCATATTAATTAGGTGCGCCAATTTCAACTGCATAGATATTATGTTTTTTTAACATTGTGAAGAAAAATATTAAAAAAGAAAACTTTCAATTCACAAATAAAAAAGACACACATATATACTAACCAATAATTAAGCTAACAAAGAAATTAGACCCAGAAAAAAAATAAAAACAAAAATTAATCAGTTGTCAAAAGCCCAAGAATACTCGCGGCGGAGTGCTGCTTCTTCCTCTGGAGTAAAATCATTCTCGAAGCCAAAAATGTCACGAAACCACCATTTGAAGTTAAAGTTGGGAACACAAACTTCCATTTGGACTAATTCCATTTGAGGACAAAGTTGGTGCCAGATTAGGTGTAGTGTCACTGAGTACGTGACAGTAATATATATATTATATAAGAACAATTCTTGCCTTCAACCTCTGTTCGAGTAACGTACTCCTCCAATCTCCTCTCGCAAAAACATGTCATGTTTAATATTTTTATTCAATTTATAAATTTATTATTTGTTTAAAATGAAAATATTAGAAAATACTTATTGTGAAAGAGGCCTCAATAACGTACACCACAAAAACATACACACATACTAATTAATGACCTCAATAACCCAAAACATCGAAGAGCCACAAACAGATATGACGGCTCAAAACCCCTAGAATTCTCCATGTGGACTTCTTCTTCTTCTTCTTCATCCTTAGGCATTGAAAATTCATTCTTGCATGCGAAGCGATTTTCGAATTTCCTCAGGTGACTTCCCTTTAACAATTTCTACAATTTTTTAAACCAGTTGATCCTGAATTTCCTTAGTGCAAAGATTGCATGTAGTGCTTAGGACATCAACGACGTGGTCTTGGTTGAGTACTACTTGACTGGATTTTGGAGTTCACGTTTGGCAATGGAATCACATGGTTGTGGCTAGCTGCACCCTCTTCTACCTCGAATATTTGGTTATCTCACAACCTTGCTCTTTGCTGATGACATGATGTTGTTGTTCAAGTGTATGTACGTAATATGTTATTGTAATTACGCATTTCTTGTTAAAATAAAAGGAGAGGGCTCTTTGGAGAGCATGAGCTGTGATTTTTCGGTGTAAAAGAGAGATTTCTTGTCAGCACAGGTCAAGGCTCCTTTTCAATGCAAAAAATAGGTTTACCTTTCTCTTTTTAATCCAAAATTGAGCTAGATCCACCGGTGTAATTTTGGATTAAATCTATCGGAAACCCGGCTGGATGTCCGGTGGAGATTGGAGAAGTTTTCTGGGTGTGTATAGAAAGCATGGATAAAAAGCTGGTGAAAACATTTATTTCCAAAGGGGCACCAAGTTGAATCTCTAAACGTTATAAAACTTTGATTTGCTATACTTTGGTGGGTTCCCCGGCATTTACAGGTCATTCCTGCATGCAAATTATGATCTTACAGTTCCAACTGAAACAATCTATTGAAACCCACAGTACATTGAAATGCAAAAGACTATTTCACAATATACACAATTTTGGAATTACACAAATTTCGAGCTACAGAAAGGTAAACGGGTTTCCAAAGCATGAACAACTCTTAAATTAATCAGCTTCATGGGTTTTGCGATGATGAAGTGGCCGGACGGGGTAGTCGTTTGGCAATTTCCTGCCAAAACAAGACACTGTCAGTATTTCAACTAATATATGAGCTTGGATAGGTTGGTAAGCATGGAGGCAGTTAATAATAGCATCAATAATGAAATATAAATGTCCTATGCTTGAAATATAAATGTCAGGGTTACCTCAAACAGCTGATTAATGTTATCTGCTGTCTTTGCAGAGGTCTCAATAAAGAACATTCCATTCTTTTCAGCATAGTCAATGCCATCCTTCAGGAATCCAAGAGATGTTATCTTAGTCATGTAAATGTCTATTTTGTGAATATATGGAAAGAGGATGCATTAGATTGAGTAGTATTGAACTCACTTGAACAGGAACTTCACGTTTCTCATGAAGATCGGCTTTGTTACCGACCAAGGCCAAGACAATATCAGGGCTGCCATGTTTTTGTAGCTCCTGCAAAGAGCAAATATTTATCAATTGTTGAAAAGAAAATTTGCACCAAGAAGAACCAGTTATAAACAACTTGAAATAACATATACAGTGTAGTTTACACAAAAGTTCAAACTTTGGTCAGGAATCCATCTACCAAGACAGATTATCAAGGCAAATTTGCACTTCCAATAATGCACATTGATATATAACCATCCAATTATCATCTCCTAGTGATATGTAGATCAATTGCTCTTCTCCGGAGTATAGAGATTCTAATAAACACAATAGTTTTCACATATTTAGCGAAATATTTAATCATTGACAGGAACAATCTCCCGTGTAGCTTCTTAGACAGCCAACCCAAAACTTGAGTCCTAGATGTTTAAGTTTTACAAAGAAAAGTTACATAAGAAAAAAAATTCAACCATTACTTTTGCCACTGGTTAAGAAGTTACTAAAATTTAAAATCTCCATGTAAAAGACCTCTCAGTAGAAAAAAGGGAAGCCTAACTAGATAGGAAAGCTAAAAATGATGAAAGTTAATGTTTGTGTGACCTATAGAAAAGGAGATACCTTAACCCAATACTGTGCTTTGTTGAAAGATTCTGGGCTTGTTATATCATATACAATAACTGCAACTGCAGCACCCCGATAGTAAAGGGGGGCCAATGCAGCATACCTGAACAGGAGACAATCAACAATTAATATTCTCCTGCAAAAGGAGTATATTGGAAGAGGAATATCCAACAAAGAGTAAAGGAGGGGGAAAGGTGGATGCCTTACAAACAAGAACATATGATGAAATTTCAACAAAAAAACTAGTAACTTTGTTCGGAAATCTAAAAATGTTTGACCAATACTACCTCTCTTGGCCAGCAGTGTCCCATATTTCAAATTTAACCGTTGTAGAATCTTGCAAAGCTATCGTCTGCGACAAGAATGAAGCACCAACAGTCACCTGAAATTATAACAAGCCAGCAAATGTGAGAAATTATATCATCATAATAGTTTCTTTAGAGCTTAAGAAAGAGGCTAGATACTCAAACCCAAATACATGGTGCAACGTAGGCCAAAATTTTTCTCAAAAGTGAAAATCATGAGACCTGTTCACGATTAATAAATAGCAATAAAATGTTCCTTACCTTGGATGTGGGGTCAAACTGACCACGAACAAAACGCAGAACAATACAGCTTTTGCCAACACCAGAATCGCCCAACAAAACTAGCTGAAGAGTGACAAGGATGAGAGGTTAGTTGCATTCAGTCAAGTGCTTAATATAGACTCTCCTATCTTTCAAGGAAAAGAGATGAATGAAGAGCAAAAACAAAGCTCCTTTGCATGTACTTCTTAAGAACATTATTGCTTTTACCAATCCTATAGAGGAAAATCATACAAATTGCTTTCTATAGTCAAATTCTTTCTAACCATACTAATAAATGCACCTCATTATTATATCAAAGTGCAGTCATTTGCTTGACAAAACATCCACAACAAATTTTAAGTCGGCAAATGTGCTTGCGCACCACGTACTACCAGCTTGCTTATGAAGGCATGTTATCTGATGAATTTCAAAAATCCCATCAGATATATAAAAGAAAATAGTTTTAATTGTAGATCAAAACATATCTAGACCACATTTTTTAATTGTAAGACATTCAGGATGCATTTCTCTGATGTATCAGGTTTGTATAGGAAATTACTAGTGCATCAAAACGTAATAATACATTATATATACATATATATATATGTTCACCTACAAACAACAAGTTGGAATTTTTCGACACCCACACCAACTTTCACATTATCAGAAGGAACACAAATAAAAACTTAGTGACAACTAAAAACAAAGTCTCATACAGTTTTAACTCAAAATAAGTAACACTAACAGCATTAATTGCACCAATTTAGCCTATAAAATACCTTCACGCGTAGATTTTTGGCATCCACAGCTCCACCGTTTTCCGAATTCGGCCCAACCAACCGCCCAGAACTTCTATCTGCAAGCAAATAATCCCCAATTCCCCATTCAATCAATCAAACAAAAAAGAAAAAGAAAAGTCCTCAAAATTTACCAAAATATGAAGCAATTAGTGAACACCCAAAATCTAATAAAACAAACAAACAACCACTCTCTGTCAATTCAATCTCGTTCGGCTTAGAAATCAAGAAATCGACCAAATAAAATTACCCAAATGAAAATTTCAATGTGATCGATTCGGAACAGTAAAACCCTAGAAGTAAAATCCCTAAATGATCCAAATTACATGCGAATTTACCTGGAAGGGAGGCGGAGCAACCCATTGCGAGCAGAGCAGAGAGAGATCCTCTGAAATTCTTATTATTATTATTACAAATATATATATAACTGTAAATTAGGTGTATGCGTGTATGTGTATATATATGTATATATGGGTCTAGGGTTTATATGGAGGAGAGGAAAGGTGAGTGAATTTGCAGAGATGGTTAGGTTGTTGGAGCTAAGTCTAGGTCGTTAATGGCTGGTGTAAACTGAAACTTGTTAAGAACCCCTTCCTACTCTTTTGTATACGTGCGAAGGCTCTGCTACAAGCCTACAAGTCCACGAAGTTTTTATCTATTTTAAATATTTAAATTATACAGTGAAATTATGAAAATTATGATTTAAATAAATGTTATATTCTTTTCTTTTTTGTGCTGGGGACTGGGGAGTATTAAATTATTAATGTATTATATACTTTTTAGCAAATAAATTAGGGGGAAAAAGCATGTTACTTCAGACTTTCAGAGTTCAGACTTCAGATGATATAATTATCTTACTATTTATTTTTTAATGAGAAAAATTTGGGCCTTTCATGGACCAAGTTTTTGTTGCTTGTCTTACCCAAAGCAAAAGAGAGAGAAATCCCCAACATCGTTGGCCCAATAATATTAGGGTCCAAATTCCATTTGCTTTAGGAATGTCCACCACTCCACAACATGAATACCAACTTTTCAGCAAATAATAATTTTCAAGACTAATTTGGAAGATGCCTGAAGTCAAACATGCTTTAGGAATTTGGATCCTCTCTTTATCTTGGGATCAAATCCCATCTTATCCAAGCCATTACAAAATACAATATCTACAACATTTATTAAAACGAGTTAATTATACGTATACGTATACTCTATGAGATTTATCGTCTTTTTATATACACTTCCTGAGATTTATCATCTTTTCACATACACTCTTTACGGTTTCAACAATTACAGATATACCCCCTGAAGTTTCAAAACTGTTGCATATAATCCCCTATAGTGAGACGAAAAATGATGAAAAATTATACAAAAAAACATACTAAAGGGTTAAATAGCTTAATAAGATTACTCAAGGTGTAAAGTACAACCTCAATACAAATATTTTTTTATTTTTTATTTTTTCTCTTATAGGGAATTATATGCAATAGTTTTGAAATCTCAGAAAGTGTATGTGAAAAAATGATAAATCTCAAGGGGTGTAAGTGTAATTAACTCTAAAACCATTTGAATATCTTTAGTTTTTAATGATATAAACTTATAGTTTGAAGGGTTAAAAGTAATGGACCATACACACGAAATTCTGTATTTGAATTATGTTTTAAAGAAGACTAAAAATTTGAGAGATTTGACTTGATAGGAGTCCAAATTTGTCATGCTTGGTGTGATATATATTTGATAAGTGTCATTCATGCATGGCCAGAAAAGAAAAAAAGAGGTGAACAATTTGAGTTATAGGCAGCTAGCTAGCTATAGACTAATAGTGGAAGCATTATGGAATGCAAAAGATACATGAACCTCTATTGGAATTGGGGTAGCTATATGTTAGCTAGCAGCTGAAAAATGTGAGATTGACAAATATAGACATTCTTGGGTGAAATTTAGAGCTCCTGATTAGACTAAGCAACTTCCTAGGGGACAATCCCACCTGAAGTACTCAAATAATTGGGGTCTTTTCTATCTTTTTTTTCCCCCAACATCACTGATTTTCAAGCATATAAGACATTTTGCTTTAGTCTCTCTTTCCCTTACAAGTTTAACATTCCAATCTTTAAACTGTAGTTGGTGGTACCGTGGTACCCAACCAACAACGTTTCAACTTTCAATAATAATAGATTACTGGTAGAGCATTTTAGATCTGGCTTGAACAGATCGATTTTCATTTTTTTGTAGCAAGAATTTTTTTTTTTTCCTGTTTATATATATACATCTGTTTGATTTTGAAGCTCTTTCAAAAACAAATATTCACATAATCACGTATATATGTAATATGTCACATATTTTATGTTTGGATTTTTTAAATATACACACACAGTATTATAAAATTAGTAAAATAGGCATTCGAATTCAGACTATGAGAGAGTGTTCTCACATGTCGAATTCTGAATGTTTGTTTTATAAGTCTTGTCTAATATATATATATATATATGTAGAGAGAGAGAGAGAGAGAGAGAGAGAGAGAGAGAGAGAATTGGCAGAAGTTATAGGGGCACTTGTAGTGGTAGGATGCTCGTCTTGTCATACAGACAAACTCCTATCATGTATTCATGTCTATGGCATTATTCTTATCCTTTACTGTGTGTTTTAATTGAAGGAAGCGCTATTCTATTCCCTTTCTTGTTAAACCTTCTCCAACTGCACTAATGCACTCCTGATGTAATTAAGGAGCCTATTATTGGAAGAAAACTTGGTGTATATATTTTATGTGTTTATATCTTTTAATTACGTGATAATTGTATAATTTATAACAATTTAGTTGATAGATCGATGTTATTTGCACTTCACAGTAAACCTCTTGCACTCGTTATGTTAATTTGAACACATATATAGACCACTTGGAAATTAAGTCAAAAGCCAAATAATTGGACAAAATTATTAAGGTAACTAGCATGTGCAAATTCTCACTACATAAATGTGGTGAAAGATTTTCTTGAGTATTGGTTAAGTGATAAATAATAGGTGAAAAGAATGAAAAGAAAGTGACTTGTATATGATGGGCCTGTGGGCATGCATGGAATAAGTTGTTTGAAATTCTACTAGAAGAATGAAGATGTAGCATGTCTTTGGGGGATATTTGGAGTTGCTGATTGGACTAATCGTTTTGAGGGGAACAACCTTATCAAAGACTGCAAGCAAATGGGTCCTTCTGATATATCATTGTTTGTTTCGTGCACAATTAATGCAGGCTTCACATGCATTCCATAGTCTTCTTCCATAGCAAATGTGGCCAAGACCTAAGCCTGCACTCGTACTTAATTAGCAGCAGGAAGCTAGGGGTCAATAGATCATCCATATGGAGTCATAGATTGATGCAGGGTACTTAATTGGTACACAATGTGCATCTAAGGAGGACTTCTTACAAGTCTTAACTCTTAATCCGATAACACAAAGAAATACCCTACTTTTTCACTCACACTTTTTCCACAAACACAAAATTGATAATAGATATAAGAATTTATCTTTATGATATCTTTAACTTTAAAATTAATCTTTTTTTAGACAATTTTTGTCTTACTTTTTAAGAAAAAAAATTAAGTTGTGAATAATTAAGCTAAATTTAATGGGTAATAGTAGCTTTGTGGGGTCAATTAACCCCTCAGCCATGCATGTGAATTGGACATATATTCACCACTGCAAACACAATTGGTGTAGTAATTTGCAGAAGTAAAGGCAATGCTTAGGGCTACCCATCGGTCGGATCGAATCGGTAAATGGCCTTGCCGATTCAATTTTCGAAAATTTCAGTAATCCAATTTTGATGCCGATTTTCGGATCGATTTTTTCAGATTTCAGCATTTTTCGCATCCTGCGGATTTCGGTATTTTCGATCCTTAGATATTTGCAGGCCTTCTCCTCATTTCTCTCCCCTTATTTTGCATCTTCCCAAATACCCACACATATAGGCACACCAAAACCTATGATCGAAACACAAAGAAACCATGGGAAGGGAGAACAGATAGAGAACATATATAGAGCATCAAATATTCACATCAGCCTCGATTCACACAGACTCACAGATTTTCTAGGGTTTGATTTGAGAGCTTTCAGCTCGATCAAAATTGGACCCATGCGTTTACACCAATTGACAGAGCTCAGAGTGAGGAGAAGAATGAGATCGGAATCGCCACAATCAGCCGTTGGAGTCACCATAATCGAGCTAGGGAAGCCGCAGACTTCCCGGCCTCGAAGCTCCATGTGTGGCGGTCGTTGGGGCTGTTGGTGATCACCGAAGGAAGAAGCATGCCCAGAGGAACGTTGTGGGACTATCCCGACGACAAGAAGTCGCCGGAGTCAGAAAATCCGACTAAGGGGGGTTTCGGGTCTGGTAGTGCTCGACTGGGTTTTTGGATGATCAGAATCTAGAGAGAGAGAAGGGAAGAGAAGACAAGCATGAAATGCCAGGCCACGTCGCAAGCCACCGCCAGACGGCGGCCGATCAAAGAGAGAAGGAAATCGGGAAGGGAGGAGAGAGGAGAGAGAAGAGAGAGAGTTGGGGGATTGCAGCTGGTTTGGGAGAAGAGGAAATAAATTCTAAAGTTTAGGTTTTTATACTAAAACCCTATTGTATGAAAAGACCAAATTGCCCCTTATAACTTCAAACGTCCCTAATTTCACCATCGTAAGTCTGATTTGGGTTCCGTTGACGTCTACACGATTGTAGGCTCGAACTCTACCTATCTAGACTATAATTAAATTATAAATCCTAATGAAATTTATTGTTCCTCAATAATTCACTTAAATTCGTAAAATTCAAAATAAACCCTATTAAATACCATATACCCTAAACATAATCAATACCCTATCATAGATCCTATACATATACCCTATACTAGTATCTCTATATATACCATATACCATATCCTAGCTAGTAATGGTGTAGGAGCAGCCAATAATAATTTGATTAGTTTTGGGGTTTGGCCAGATTGGGGTTTGGGCAATTGGGAGTTTATAAATATACACATATATATATATGAGAACATCTCTGATCGGAACCGTCTATGTTTTAAGAAATCATTCAAATATCATTTATGCAAAAAATCATCCAAATCGAAAAATTTTTAGCTATTTGATTAGTATTAACAATATTGAAATCTAATTGATGAATTGTGTTTGCATGTTGACATAGTTTAGATGAACAAATAATTATTGATTTGACTAATTTTTTGCGATGATAATTCTTAAGGAGGGACCTAAAAAATGAATGGTTTCGATCATTGAAATACAATGAAGAATGAATTCCACAAAGAATCTCTTAAGTATTCTTATACTTAATAGTGGGTTTATATAAATATACATACATATATATATGAGAACATTTTATCTTGGGCATACCTTTCAATGATCGGAACCGTCTATGTTTTAGGAAATCATTCAAAAATTATTCATGCAAAAAATCATCTAAATCAGAAACTGTTTAGCCATTTGATTAGTAGTAACAATATTTAAAGATATTTGTTTGTTTGCATAATTTATATAAGCAAACAATTATTAATTTGACTAATTTTTTGCAATGATGGTCCTTAACAAATGACCTAAAAAATGAACGGTTTCGATCATTGATATACAATGGAGAGTGAATCCCACAAAGAATCACTTAAGTATTTTACTTATAAGGGTAAATTGTGGGTTAACATAATTTTATGTTTTATTATAGGTGTATATAATTTTAAAATTTTAGTATTTATGGTATTACTAATATTATATAATAACTTAATAAACATATTAATGTATTGAAGTATGACTAATATTTATTGGAATAAACAAACGAAACACCTATTAAATATATTATGATTCACAAAATGGACAACTAAACTAATCAGCTCAGTTGGTTGAGAAAAAAAGTTTGTTGTTTGAGGTCTCCTATTCAATTACATCTTAGCCAATATTGTTCTTTTTTTTTTTGTAATAATTTTTGGTTTTTTTTTTTTGAATTTTCGGTAAAAATTGATTCGGTATATTTCGACTATGAATTTCAGTAATCAATTAGTATACTAACTTTTTTCGGTATTTATCAAAACTAAATTAACTTTTTCAATATTTTTTTAGTTTTGAATTTTTAATTTTTGGCAAAGAAAAATTGATTTACCAAATTAATAAATTTGAACTGATAATCGATCGGTAAATACCAAACCAATGGCAGCCTAGCAATGCTGCATGGTTGTTAACTCTGTAGCCAATTTTTGCAATTTGGCACTCCTTTCCCAATTAAGATGTCAAGACCATTATGATTCCGCTGGCTGGATGCCTGCCATATATTGATGTGACACCCTGCAGGCCCTTTGATTTCACTCTTCACGTGTCATGCATTAAAACTGGTCCCACATCCATGGATTTGCCCATGACTTCATTCTTCGTATTCCTCTACCGCTTTATCAATTATCATGCATCAAGTTTTTTTTTTTGTTTTCTTGGTCAATTCCATGCATCAAGTTATGAACTTATGACTAAAGAGACCATTTCATGCAGACAATGATAGAGCATAATAAGAAGGTGACAAATGGGAAAATGAAAACTATATTATATATATGATATACAATTATACAAACATATTTTTAACCATTAAATTTTGAAAGATATTTTTAATCATTAGAATATAGATATTTTACTGGTAATCTATTTGTATATTAGCAAATTTATAAAGTTTTGAAATATGAATAATAAAATTATATATATTACATGTTCAAATTACATTTTCATTAAAAATTGGACATATTAGTCTCATTTTGAAAAAATAAAGTATGAGGATTGAAGCTCTACTCAAAGTAGAATTTGATTCTAGCAAAAAAAAAAAGAAAGTAGAATATGATCCCAAGTCCCAACTCCTCAAAGCTGAAGATGATCATTCAAAGGCTTCACTAACCAACTAACAACAAAGAGGAAATTGTGCTCTTTGATCTCACAAGGGGCTGTTTAGTAATTAGCAGAGGGAGGTGGGGGGTATTAGTAGTAAAAGTAGGTAGGGCCCAGTGCCCAGGCCCTTGGGAGTGAAAAAGTTAAAATGGCCGCACGAGGGGGCTATGCCTGGTAGTGAGTGAGTGAAAAAGGAATAACCAAAGTAAAGTGAAGTGGATCGAGCCGTACGATATCTCGCTGTCGGCTTACGTTTTTTATTCCAAGCTTGTGAATTCTCATCATGCTTTTCCTTTTTTTCTTAACAAAATTTGGATTCAGTAAATTCCTTAATTTTTTGGAAGTAAATTATGTGATTGAATTTTTAGTAACCACAATAATTAATGCAATGAAATTTCAAATATATGAAAACTTTTATCAAGTTTAGACAATTGATGTGACATATCACATATGCGTTCATTATTCCAGATATATATAAAAAAATGTAGAATTTATAAAAACTTTTATATTTATCGATTATAAATTGATTACACGTAATAATTTACATCAATTTATAAACTATATTTTTAAACCAAAAAAAAAAAAGTTTTGTACTTCTAAATGACTTTAGATTGAGAGGATTATATTGGCAAAAAAAAAAAAAGATTGAGAGGATTATGAACCACTAAAGCTAGATTAAGCTAAGAAATCTAAAAGGGATTTTGGAACTTGTAATCTAGTTTACTTGGAATAAGCTTAGTGGATTATTACACATTTCCTCCGAGGAGAATAGCCCAATTCTCACGCAGGGAAAAAAAAAAACCAATCCTCTCCCTACAAAAGGTGGTGATAAATAAAAATTAAAAGGTACTTAAATTGTTGCCTATGATTATAGTAGAGTAGCCAATAAATATGCAATAAGTCACAACATAAATCAAAATTTTTCATCAGATATTGATGATTTCAGATGAAAAAAAAATTAAAAAATAAAAGAGTCCACCATAGGTCCATAACCACTGAAAACAGAAAATAAAAGAAATATTAATGAAGACTTATTTCCAAAGAACCTAGTAAGCCTATCATTAATATTATGGTGAACTCCTATCTGTATAAATCATAAAAATACCAGCTTAATTGGAAGGAAAAAAAAATCCCATTTCAAGAAAATATCTATCTCCTTAGTCATGGCCCTCATGGCCAAAACAAAATTACCTCAAAGTAATTCAAATAAATTCCTCAAAAAAAAAAAAAAAAAATCCATATGATCTAGATCAACAAAGAAATCCAAAATCAACCCGAAAAACAGAGGATAAACTCATCAACCATCCAAATGATCATCAAAACAAAAACCCCATTAACTTCAATAATCTAAACAGTCAAAGCCAAATTTTCAGCTATGAAACCAAAATGGTAACATATATAAAATTGTTCCAAACTTTCCAACTCATATTGTGCTCCAAAACTCCCTCACTGATGTGTATGCTAATTATACATATACACATATATACACACTCATATACACTCATATGCTATAATTGATACAAAAACAAAATGAATTCAATTAATTATGGGTCACCATACTCATGCCAGCAGAGGAGCATGGTGACACATCGCCTGAGGATGTAGAATCTTGCCCTCTGCTCCTTCACCAGCACACTGCATCTGCGCCCAAATGATCTGCAAGGCTCTCTCACATGCTTAACGCAGAAGTTGCTGCTGCTGCTGCTGCTGCTGTCGTTTTGGCCTTGGCTTTGCTTCATAATGGTCTTCTTCTTCTTTTGCTTGGAGGGTGTTTGAATTATTGTCTCACTCACTCTTACATAGGTTGAGATAGGGACTCATTTTTGTTTACTGGTGAAGACCAAGACTCAGGAGGAGAAAGTGGCTCATTTTAGGCCTTTATATATAAGTTTGATTTGGTTTGGGAGGCCTTGTGGGAGTGTGTCACTCTCACTCATGTATAGGTGGCCCTCCTTGAAAAGACGACTTTACCCTTACTATGTATTCATTCTGCATGGTTGTGATGTTCAGAGGAAGGACTGCATGGTAATTTTCGGCAGTTGGGCTATGCTGTCATCCACTTGCACACGGGTACTGAAATATTAAAATGAAAATTTTGCAGATTAGAGCTTTTATTGGGATTATTAGTTTGGTTGATATGCTTTTTGAAGCCATTACGATATCAGTTAGGAGAATAACGAGGTTGGTCATTATTAAATTATTATTTGAATGCACAATTTTTAAATTTTAATTTGAAAAAAAAAAAATATATATATATATATATATAGAGGACAAACCACCCATACAGATTGACCAAATTGGGCTAGCATCCAATGAAAGCAGGAGTATGATCATGACCATGAGTCCGTCCACAAGTCCGAAAATTGATTGATTTTAGAATCAAAGAGGTATATCTTTTAGATAAAATTGTTGTTTAGAGACAAATTTGTGTAAGATATGTGACTTTCTTTGATGCGGGACTTTAAATACACAAACATTATATGATATGAGTAAATATTTGACGTTTTTCAAACACTGAAGTCGTTTGAACACTTCACATTAATATGCTTACTTAACTTCGTATTTTTGTCACACATTAAAAAATTAATTAATCTATATAATCTTATCTTAAATCTAATTCGTACGAGGAATTATAATTTCAATAGTCTACTGTTCACTTTTAAGAGCTATAATAAGAGTTTGACTTTCACTTTTACGTACCTAACCTTTTACATCCTTAACAAAAATTTGATTGTTAATTTTCATTTTCATCTCCCGAAACCCAAACAAAATTAAAATCGATTCTTTATTTCCACCTTATAGTACCACACTTGATTAGATACATTGTACTGGTTTGATAAACAAATTAGTTCATCTTACGTGTCTAATGATATTAGTCATTAGATGGATAATGCTCTCCATCATGACCATGCCAATTTTGTCTTCACCACCATTTCATATCTTGTCACATGTTCATGTTAATACATTTAAATAAATAAATGTACATGGGATCAAGGTTTTTCTTCTTATTTTTATTTTAAGATTGATTAATTTGGACACATGACAAGATATGAATGCATCAATAGAGACAAAGTTGATCCCCACCCGTGAGGACTGAAAAACATTTTTTCAAAAACAGTTTTCATATCAAAACGGACAGATGTAAATAATATAAGAGCAATTTCACCTCACTTTATTGGTTACCATAATAAACGATTTTTTTACCACTGCTATCTGCTAACATGATAAATGCATGAGAATGAAAAATAAAATTTTCAAACTCAGAACATGAGTTTTGATATTATATATTAAATAATCACTAGACTTCAAATTAAAGTTTCACTTGATAGGAAATGAGTCGACATGGATTTAAGCTAGCTAACAAAACTCATTACCACTTTTATATGCAATTTTTCCTTTCCTTACTAATTTCCATATTGGCATCCCTTTCTGCTAATACTAAAATCTTATGTTCACTGGCCATGGATAAGGTATTGGGTACGTCAGTACGTGCCACAAGACCAACAGTGTCAATTTAGATTATTTACAATCATAAATTATTCCAGGTTATGGAAGTTTCCTTTGGTCAAGATTGGTTTGGCGGTTTGCAAAGGATTCTGAGGGTACTAATTTAAGAGATCGATTATCAATTAGAAAAACGAGTCACTGGTTTTCTAATCAACCCACTTTGTTCTTAGGCAACATCAATGTTTTCTTCATTCAAAAGGAAGAAAATAAGGAGTTATTTTTTTGTCTGAAAAAAGAATATTGGAGTTGGTTATGATATAATATTAAAGATATTGAAATAAATCTCAAAATTTTGGATATCAAATGGTGGCTTTAGTTTTCTATCTGACCCATTTCACTAATCTCATTTATTTTTAACAAGAATATTGTATAATTTAGTGCCTCATTCAGTTCGTTCGAGTCCGAAACGACTTTTTTTATTATGCAAACACCGATATTTTAACAAGTAATCAATTTAATAGATAATGGAAAGTAAATTTGGAAAATTAATTAAGGAGAGAGAGACGGTAAACTAATTTTCATGGGAGGGAAAGTAAATTTAGGAAATAGATAACCGACCATTGGATTTAAGTCAAAATGATTCAGACATTCGGATCCGGAGATAATTAAAAAACCGTTCTGTTTTATTATATAGATCTATATATTTTTATTGATCAATTGGCATACATAAATTTTGAATTGAAAATTTACTCCAACAAATAAAGACTAGGTGTTATCTTCTAAACCTAAGGGTGAAATCGATTCGGTAACCGAACTGATATCCCACCACCGAATATCCAACCGCCACCGGTGGTACGGCCAGATTCGGAACCGCCACCACACCATCGACAAGGTCGGTTACCTACTGCTTCGGTTTCGATAGTTGTCGGTTAGTTTTGGTGGCTGGGAGTCTTGGTAGCGAAGGCGAGCTCGATGAGGGCTGCAACGTAGGCTACGACAAGCTTAAGTGACAAAATAGGCTGTAGGAAAAGCTTAGGGCTTACGAGGTCGGCGTCGGTGACTGGTGACTGGTGACAGAGGAAGAGTTGAGCAGAGGCAGAGAAGCTACAGGGGCATGGGCTTGGCTACGGTGAAAAGGTGAGTTGCACGCGGGCTGGGTAGAGGCAGCGAAGTTGCAGGCAACTGGGCGTGAGCAGTTAGGTGTTGTTGAGCTTGGTGGACGGTGGTGAGACAAGGGTGGATGGTGCTGCAGCGAGAGGCAGCGATGAGCTTGTCGATACCGAACCAAAAACTAAAGAAGAAAAAAAGAGATCGAACCGTCGGTTCGGTATTGATAACCAACGATTTCAGACTTTCAAACTGCCACAGATAAGTGTTGGTTCACCACCGTCAATTAGGTTTCCCGCCACTTGATTTTTTTTTTTTTTTCAGTTAGTCGTTTTTTTTTCCCAGTCCAAACGTACCAAATTGTTATTGAGGTATTTACTTTAGTAATTCTAATAGGGTAATGCAAGGAGGACCATCTAAGTGCACCATCTCTCTATTTCTAATAGAGGTAAGGCCTACCTATATTAGAGAGATGGTACACTTAAATGATATACTTAGATAATCCCCCTACCATTTTCCATTATAATAATTTTGTTATCATAAAACTATTATATAACTTAGTATGCTATTCGGTACCCAAAATTTGAGACTGACTATGACGAATCTAGCATTGTTGATATCAGAAATGTAGGGAGAAAGTCACCGACCATTACCAGAATTAAACATCGTAAAGAGCAAGCACTATAATAATATTCCATGTAGATATATGGCAGATCTTATGCCATGGTGAATATGTTGAGCACTGTGTTCAACTATGAGTTGAAATTCTGTCGTTGGAGATCAGATGCTCTGCTTTAAGTTGGAACTTTCAAAACCCAAATATTCCTCATTACAAAATGAACTTCAATTTAATTATAATGTCCAATAAAATATTATAATATGAGTTGAAATATTATGTTGTATATCAATATTTATAGAAAGAGTGAAAGGGTCAAAGGGCTTATAGGAACAATCAAACTAAAAGTACAAGAAAATGCATGTGGGGCTGCTTCCCGATACTTACAGTGATCTGCCATGGAAAGAAAAAAAAAAAAAACTGCCAAATTTAAATTTGTTTGCATTTTCACATTCTTGTGTAGATCAACCTTCATTATGCAGCTTATGCTTCATGCTTCATCAGGTGATATAAGCATCTAATATCTGCTACCCCTGTACTTTTAGGAGCTGGATCCTCTTCTCTTTTCTTTTTCCATTTTTTTGGTAGGGATCCTCTTATTTTCTTTAATTCAGCCAAAAAAATACTGTATATAATGCTAATTACTTTTTCCATTGCAATTAGATAATTAACTGGTTTTTATTTTGACTAATTTTGCTTGTAAGGAAACAAATTAGATTCTTCAATAACTCATAAAAAATGGAGACTATTGCATCACATTGTGAAGTGGCTCTAACAATAATGTCCAAAAACCTTAATGCTTATAGATGTCCACTCTAGATAATTAATTAAACTCACCTTTTCACAAAGTTTAATCCTTGATTGAGATCACTTCTTATGGACTTGTTGAGAATGATTATGATCTAATTCATGGCCTATTAGAAGTAGAAGGCACTCCGGTGGGATCCTCACGGACAGAAAAAGATTGCAGTCAGTTTTATAATCATCAAGTGACATTGCTTCTTCGGCCCGAACCAAGGAATCCCTTAGATATGATGCAAAATGGATCTTGTTCTATCGTTGATAAGAGATTTCTCTATAAACAATACGAATCGGAGTTTGAGTTTGAAGAAGGAGAAGAAGTCATCGACGTGGGCTTCTCTTTCTTTTTTGTTTTATCTCTTGGATGAATTTTGAATGTGGTTCTTTTTTTTTTTTGGGCCTTTCTTCTTTTGGTTCTAAATATAAGCAAAACAAGGATTTAGTTTTTTACTTAATAAGAAAAAAAATCTTTGACTTTATTGAAGAATGACGGAAATTCTTTGCCTATTCACTTAAACGACGAATTAGTATGTAATTTTAAACAACAATTGTCCATTATTGTCTAAAGCTTTTTTTTCTTGTAGTATGAGGATCAAAGGCAAAAGCCACACAATTACAATTTTATGCACTAAACGGTTTTATGGCGGAGTGGGTTTTCTCCACCCAAAATCTTTTCTCTCATTATGTCATCTTAGCAACTAATTAGTTTAATATTTCTCTTAAAAAGAGATAATGTGTTCTATGAAATATTGTCTCAAAGAAACTCTGCAACAACTTATTATATTTTCCAACTCCATCAAGCAAACTTTCTCGATCTACTACTTACCGCATGAACGTTTGTTTTTGCTTTGTGTAGGCCCTAATAGGGATTAATTGGAGACTTACACCAATGCGTCTCTGAAATTAAAAGGTAATTAATTTGAACATCTGCCCGATGCCTTAAGGATGCGTTTGGTAATGTTTTACAAAACGGTTTTTCATTTTACAAAATCTAAAAATGACAAAAATGCGTTTGGTTGCCGTATTGAGAAAACAATTTTTGAAAAACACAAAATAGAATTTCTAGTTTACAGTGTAAATTCAAAAAATGACTAAATGATGTTTTCAGTGAATTTAGAAAACATAGATAACACAGATACAAATAAAAAAAAATTACAACTGAAAAAAAAAAAAAACATGTGATCTGCACCTCCTCCCCACCTAGCTAGACCCACCTCCGGCGGCAGCCCTACCCCCCACCGCTGCCGACCTCACCTATCTCTCTTCATCTCTCCTATATTTCTCTATTTTTTTTCTCTCTCTCTTCCCATCTCTCAAAATATATACTTTGTAATCTTTCTATAGTTTCCAATTCTCGCTTCAATAAACGGATCAAGACTATCTGAACATTCATGGCAGGAAGCTCACGAACCTTAACAACTTTTACATAGAGAAAATACATTTGTTCAACTAGATCATAGGTACTTACAGTGTTGTCTCCATTAATAATACGGTCACCAACAACTCTTCCACCTCCAAGGTAGTCACGCCGGCCGAGGTGGGTTGTGTTTTATAAAACTTTTCTTTTGTTAATTATATATTTTATGAAATTGATTAATAATAATTTATAATTAATATCTTTTGTGAATATAATTATTTGGTTGTAATAGTTGGTTAATATCAAATGTGTTTTCATTATTTTTGTTTTATATAATTGTTTTTCAATTACGCTACAAGATGCCTTTTCATATTTTGAGAATGCAAAATTTAATTTGTCATTTTTATTTTACAATACAGTTTTTAAAAAATTGTTTTGTAAAACGTTACTAAACGGACCCTTAATTTCTAACCTCGAATGCCCTTTGCATGGCTCTATATGTTACTATATGTTACTATATGTTAGTTCTGCTAGGTTTAATCTCTGTTACTTCTCCATAATGACATAGCAATATCTAGCTAGCTAGTGCTTCCTTAATTCCCTCAGAAAGAAATCCCAGCTAGCTCTGTAAACTTGGTCAATTAAACTCATTAATTAGTAATTACTGGCTAAGGTTGTTACTCGATCTATATATAGACTATATATAGGTTACTTATCGCCCAATTACTAGATAGTAGCTAGAATGGGATTTCAAATATCAAAGATCCAAATTTCCAGTGTGATCATAATATTTAAGTCGATCAACAATGGCCATTGGATGAACCCGTCCAATCCACCATGTGCTGGGGTTGGATTGGTGCATATGTGGGTTGGTTTGACTTGTAAAAGATTTAATGTTTTGAATAGATTATGAATTTAAACCACGTATTAAGTCTAGAGTCAACCTAATAATGATCTAAACTTATAATCTCACAACATATTGAATTTTATATTATAATATAATATAATATTTTTAATAGTTAATGATAAAAATGTCCATTTTGGAGATTCCTATAATAAAATATCTCACCCAAAGTGTTTAGAAATGTTAAGAAAACCCACCTCATGAACCGTATGGAGCCAACGGAACGAGCACTCCATGTTACACTTTGTTGTTGTGCAGCGGTACGTACTTTCTGTATTTTTTTCTACTGGACAGTTGAAACTGTCCAAAAGTTTCATGTAAAATTATGGTGAATATATATTTGATTCTAAATTAGTGTACTTTTGTATTTTGTGTTGTTTAATTTATTTTTCACATGTATTTGTAACAAAAAATATAAGACATTTGCATAAATATCAATTTTATATGATTTTAGTGCTGAAACTACTAAACAATTTCAATTGGTTTTGATAAAACTGTTCAACAATTTATAAAAAAAAAAACAAAAAATGCCAAGTGCTTCATAAACAGTGCCACACGCTCGATTCATTAAAATGAAACGGTTTGATCATATAAACTTCCACATGGAGGTTGTTTGTCATTGGAGTCCATGTTTTGGGCTAACAAAAATCCTATGATAAAATTAATTGTTTCCCAAGAGAACACTTCCGTGTGCTTTATATATATATATATATATATATAAATTTGGTGATAATACATAGTGTGTTAAATAAAAACTAATAAGGGGATAAAAGAAAAATGATAGGATTTATTTATTACGAAGGAAAACAAAAGAGAGTTTGTCTATATACTAATTGTTTTCTTCTATATATTAATGAATATATATATAAATATACAGTCCTTCTCCACTTGAAAATTTTCCTATATGGCTATATATATATATAATATTGTCATATATTGTCTATATATAATATCTATATGCAGACGATGGAAATTTACATCTCCATTCTCATACAACAAAGCTTTTCATATGCATCAGACAATGACACATGAGCGCCAGTTCTTTCTCGATCATGGCCTATTCATGCGCTTCCTTGAAGAACACAGTGTTGAGCCAAGGGTGTGATCATTCACATAGTGGCTAGGAGCAGAAGAGCGACGAAACCCTTTTGGCAAGCAACTCTCCACAACATTGTGGCCTCCAAACCCATTTGGAGCATGCCCTTTATTAGATCTAAAAGATGCATAATTTGAAGGGTTTGACTCCAATATAGGCCTTGTGGCACCAACAAGTACTCTGGCTTCAGAGTTCATTTGGGTTATTATGGGAGGAGGAGGAGGAGCCAAGAGGAGCAAGAGATAGCAGAGCATGGCCATGAGGTAGAAAGTAGTACTCCTTGTGGACATTATGATCAAAATCCTGTTTGGTTAAGTTTGATTTGTGGGGAAGAATTAGATGGTGAAAGTTGAAGAGTGAGAGGGAGGGCTTAAATAGGCTCATGAGGAACATGGAGGATGTAGCTAGGTAGATATGGCCAACTCCTTGCTTGCTTGCTTGCTAGCTGGTCCTTGTACTTGTTGCAATGCAAGCTATGCAGTGATGAGTTGTGTGGTTCACTTTTTGACAATAATATATGCAGGTAAGAATGCCCGTGTATTCCATTACTATTCCCTAAGTTTTCTTCTCGTCAAAGTCAACTTCTTTGATTCATTTTCCATATCATCTTTACCCATCATGAGGGTAACTGTAATTATAGTTAATACATTTAGTATTTTGGATTTCTACTGAAAAAACAATCATATATAAAAGTTTAAAACAACATATATAGTTTAAAATATAAATATAAGATCAATACAAAAAGTATCGATAAAGAATCACAACTCAAATTATAAAAATAATAATCTCTTATTAAACAACTTAATAATATAAGATAATTATATTGCTGGAATCACATTCGGACAATTTAATCACTACTCATAATCATAAAAACAAAAACAAAACAAAATTTACATAAACTAGTTAAAGCCAAGTCAACCCCATCGATCACCCTCAAAGGAAACACATGGAACCATCTTATTGGAACATGTGGAAGTAGTAGCTTAATTACCTGTGTGGCCGACTGTACCAGGTTTATCCTTTTTCCCACATGATCATAATCTGCTATACCTTGCCATGTTTATATTTTGCCACGTCTTTGTTATCAACTTTCAATTGATTTCCAAGTGCTTTGGCATTGTGCAAGATCTCAACAACCCACTTGCCAAATCTGCAACAAAGGATGGATTCAATGAACCTACAAGTGTCCCGCTGCCTCATGCTTAATCTGGTTGATAACATTAGGCTGTGGGAGTAAATCAACCCAACCTATTTTCACAAAGTTGTTTAAATAAGAAGTAAATTTTAGAATTTGTGATTACTAAAGTTAATAATTTATTGTATTATATCCAATACTTAATTGTATTTTTACCACTCATAATTTTAGTTGATTCTCACTTTACCACTTAGATATTTATTTTTCTCACTTTACCACCTACAAATTTTTCTTGTGTCCTATTTGACCTTTTTTTGTCTATTCCATCAGTTACTCCATCAATATTAGTGACAAAAATGCCCCTGCCACATCATCATTGTTGATGGCTTAATTGACAAAATGGACGAAAAAAGGTAAAGTGAGACATACAAGTAATTATAAATAGTAAAGTCGGACAAATAAATATTTTGGTGATAAAATAAAAATTAACTAAAATTATGATTGATAAAAGGGGGGGGCTATTCAGACCACCCCATTCTGCTGAGTTGACCACCCCCCTAATTTTTTGCCCATTTTTANTAATGCAGGGGCAAAATGGGCACAAAGGGGTTAAAATTTAAGTGGGGTGGTCAACTAAGTGGATTAGGGTGGTGTGCATAGCCCCCCTTAATAAAAACATAATTAAGCCTTATATCAAGTGGAATATGCGCTCAGCCATGCTTTAAAAAAAAAATTATAAAAACTTTTAAAAAGTGAATAAAAACAAATGTCAAGAATAGGATTCGAACCCATGCCCTTTCGGACCAGTACCTGAAACTGGCGCCTTAGACCAACTCGGCCATCTTGACTACCTTTTGATAGTGTTGCTTTTGGGCCATACCAAGTAGGTACTATGCTTCTTCGCTACTCAGCTTATGATATTATCTCCCTAACGTTATTTATTAATTTTTCAAATTATCTCATTTATAAAAGTAAAAAAAAAATTCAAATGTTACAAAAATTTTTTAACTAAAGTACACAAAAGTTCTGGCCATGGTCTCCCACATTCATGGTGCGTGTGATAGGGAAGGGTTCGTTTTATGAATAATTCTGTAAGGATTCATAAAATACTAGAAAATTAGAAAAACTAAAGTATTTTTTTCCATATAATACTTGCCTAAATAGTTTTTTTGTGTTTAAAAAAATTGAATCGTTTGTAATCAATACTAATCTAATCTGTTTATTAATTATGTGTGTACATTAATCGTAGTATTTATAAGTTTGTTTACCAATAGTCACCATAACTCCTTATCTTTTCATTGGATTCATATCATATCATGTTGAAAATTACCACTTTTTGATCAAAAAATTTACCACCTTTATATTTTGACTCTAATTTGGGAAAGCAGGACATGCATTCTTATCCCAAGTCGGGTTGAACCCATTTGCTTTCCTTTACATTTTGTTGTAGACAGTCCACCTAACAACTGGACATTATTTGACAAGCCTTCATCATCTTTAGCTTTGAAATGGACCCTAGACGCAGTATATGACTGGGAGAAGAGAGCTACTAAGTTTAGGCCCAACCTTCCTTAATGAGATCTGAGCCATAATTTCAATTTATTGTCTAGGCCTTGACAGAGTCCAGAGTTTATAAGATTGTAGGCCTATTCCCAGCCCATGAGAGATGAGAGAAGGAAAAGCTCCTCCATATTGTACTGTGTGTCTAATGGATATGAATCATATGATACATTGAAATCGTTTATTTTAGTTAATTAACCTAAAGTCATTGGTAGTATCTAAACTCAATTAACCTTTTAGTTATTTTTCCAACAATCAGTAACAAAAATTATGATTAACCCGGTTCTAATACAGCCTACATAAGAATTTTTGGGTCATATGAATGAGCAAAAAAAGTGTGAGACTATAAGGGGCCATTTGGTATCGCATTCAAAATCTGTTTACCATTTTGAAAAGAAAGATTAAAAAACTTTAAAAACATAACTGTTGTTTGGTAGGGTATTTTCTAGAAACAAGGATCTCAAAAACACTCAAAGTTTGCCGGACATTGGCAATCAATGTTACTATGCGACAGTACGTTACTATTTAAATTGTAAAAACACCTCATAAATTGTTATTCTGTGACAGTGGTAATTTGCCCATTTAAAAAAAATAAAAAAAAAATAAAAACCTCACCGAGCCCTCAGCGCAAACAACACAAAATAAAATATAATGTGGACTTTATTTGTACAAAGTGGACCTATTTATCATTTTAACTTTTAAGTGAGTTTGTTTATCATTAAGGGTTGTAAAATAGACTTTAGAGTAATTTACTTTAAATTTTAAGTTGTTATCTTTTACCTTTATTTAAGGATTCTTAAACTTTTATTTCATATGTTTTCTAAGTGTTCAATTTTCTTTTCTTATTATATATGATGATATAATATTTGTAAAATAAAAATAAAAGCACTTTTTTTTAGGCAACCAAACATCATCTAGAGCAACCAAATGATAAAATGTTTATGTGTAAAAGTGTTACTGTTAAAAGCGCCAAGGTACAAAAGTGTTTCTTAAAAAATAGTGTCAAACGAGCCTGAGTTTGATTTGTGAGGAAGAAGATGGCCAAAGTTGAAGAGTGAGAGGGAGGACTTAAATAGTACTCCTACATCATTTTAAGAGAGACTGGAAGAAATTTAGGCCCTCCATCGATGAGGTCTGAATCTATGTCTTAGCCTTGAGAAATTCCAAAGTTTAGAAGATTGCAGGCATATTGCTAAGCCCATGAGAGAAGCAAAAGCACCTCCATAAGGTACGGCTTGTGGATGTAATGGATTATTGGGCCAAGTTTTTTTTTTGGCCACGATTATTGGGCCAAGTTTGTCAAAAAGGAAACCCATCATATATGGGCCTATATGGGCCATATGGCGTTATGGCTTTAAAATTTGACCAAAATTCACTTTTAGTCTTTGAAGATTAAGTTAGGTTCTACTTTTGTCCATATAATTTTAATTATTATGATTTTGGTCTTGTGTTTACAAATGGTTGCAATTTAAGGACACATTAATATTTTTGTCAATTAATTCGTTAAATTAGTCATTTAATCACTAACGGTATGTAAAATGCATAATCAAAATCGAAATGGTTTGTAAAGTACATGACCAAAAGCATAACAAATTTGACGATTTGATGAACGAAAATACTAAGATGTCATTAAATTGCAACAATTTATAAACTACATGATTAAAATTATAACAATTGAAACTATATGAATCAAAGTGAAACTTAACTCAAACTATACAGGGATCAAAAATAAACTTTGGCCTTAAAATTTTCACCAGGCCTTATTAGGCATGATGCAACACAATTGATGCATTGCAACATTTGTACAAAATTGTGGTAGCAAAGTAAGTTGATATAAAACTCATTCTCTTGAAAGTGTTCAAGCCTCAAATTCTAAAAAAATGGAAGTCTTTTTTTTTTATTAACTAATTAGCGTGCATGAGTTTTGAACTCATAATCTATTCTGACAAAAAGAGACTACCTTACATCCACTAGATCAAATCATTATTGGCAATATATCATGGAAGCTGTGAGTACGTGTAATATTGTTACATTTAAAATCAACTTTATTCAAGTATAATTTTTAATTCAATTTACTAAAAATCATATATTTGTGATCTTCTATCTATCAAAAAATGTCACCAATTATATATATAATCATTTTTAAAAATCCAAAATTTTTAACAATATTCTATCAATATTTAAAGGTTCTTAAAATTAATAAAAGTACCATACTTATTTGTAGTGCAACACACATATTAACAATATTGGCACAATAACGAAGCATGCATGCGCCAGAAAAGATATGAGAATGTTATGAACTTGGCAGTGGTTATCACAACCATAGTAAACACCACCAATTTACTTGCCCTACTTTCAGAACTGGTTTTGCACAATTCAACACAACAAACCTTGTGAATCTGACATATATACCAATCATAATATACAATTATAATTTATTAAATATTGCCAAAAAATTTGTAATTTATTAAAGACTAGCCTCTCCGTGGGAGCAAGTGTGAAGTGGCTTTTCTATTGCACAAATATTAATATGTGGACAAGTGTAATAAGTTTAATAAATAACAGAAAGTAAATTTGAGAAAATTAATTAAAAATAGGGGGCGACAAATCAATTCTCATGAGTATAAAAGTAAATTTGAGAAATAGATAACTGATTATTAAATTTAAATCGAAACAATCTTAGCTATTTAGATTTCAAAAAATTTGTAATTTATTAAAGAATAGTGATATGGCAGACCATCACAAGCTGGTTGTGCGCTAGCACTGCATAAACTAGTGTAAGACCAATTATCCTTGTGTACATCTCTCTGTTGGTACACTGCGTACAAGATCTAGAACAAATTAAAATAGTTACTTGGTACTTGGTTTTCTTCCTCCCATGGAATGAGTATTAAGTTATTAACTAGGATAATCTCAATTAGGTGCAAAGGTGAGTATGATTATTAAAATTTGACCACCCAAGGGATTGAAGTAGTCTAAGCAGACAACCTTTAACAGACAAAAGCTGCTCTTAACCGTCCAATTAAGCCTAATGGGATAGCTAACAAGCTTAATTACTCGCTGTGATATATTAATATTGTTAGAGATCATCTGCGCAAAGATGTTTTTTATGGAAAGTCCTCGGCCTAAATTTTTCAATAGCTACAATTCACACATCAATTAAAGTAAAGGTAATATTAGAGAGACCATATCATTATATCACAATTGTAGTACCATATGATATGATGGGCTTCCTAATCACTCTCTCTCTCTCTTCCGCAAAAGTGGTTAGGAAGCTAGATTATGTGTTATTACAAATGTGGTACAATAATATAGTCCCCCAATCATTATCTTTAAAATAAACCTTATTAACTCATGAGCTACCTAATTTCAACAATGAGGCAAATAAATTATTGAATGCGCTCAACGCACTAATTTAGGTTTTTATAGAAAAATAAAAGTTTATTACATTGTTATTAGAGATAAACACACGTATTACTGTGGGAAGATGAGGCATTGGTAGAAGAGTTATGTATACTTACTCAATTTCATTAATGAATCATAATTTTTTAACAGAAAAAAAATCCCATGAGTACCATTTAATAAATGATGAAAATGCAATAGCTAGCAAAGTCTGAATTACTAACTGGTAACTGCAGATAAAAAAGGAAAGAAAAAGACTGGTAAGTGTAAAGTTTGTTTTTTTTTTAATCTGGGTAATTCTGAAGTTTTTATTTATTAATTAATTGACATTTATGAGTTTTGAATTAAGAACTTACTCAATGGAGAAAACTTTACCAGTAAATAAATTCAGACTTTATTAGCCAGAAGCTTCCTGCATCTGTAGTTCGAAATCCAGTTAAAAGCTCCACTAGATCAAATGATTATTAATTATAGATTATGATGTAAAAATGTTATTGTGAAATTATTAAAAGGCTTGGGCCTTACAAAAACAATATTAATGATAAAAAAGGTGGACTTAAAGTGGCTCACACAACCCAAGCAATAAAATAAAGGTCACCAACATGATTTTGAAGATTGCAAGTGCTCCTTTGCTGCAGACTGAGCGCAACTGAGAATTTCACCTTTTGCATTTGCCCAGCTGTGTCAACATTTTTCTTTTCTTTTCGTCTGTAATCCCAACCCAATGTGAACACTTAATTTCTTATTTATTTGTTTTTTTTTTTTTTTTTTTAATGAAGAGATGTGAACACTTGGGTGGACTTCATTAGCTAGTTTAGTTTTCCCAAGAAAAATAAACAATAAAATAGTCACCAAAAATATTAAAACAATAAAGTACAGGAAAGATAGGTCAAACGGAATAACAAATCTTATGCAGTTGGCTTTTGTATATATTGTGACTCGATCCAGGAATCCCCTTATGTCTTCTTCCCTTTTTATTGGAATCTGAATTCCAAGCCAAGTCTTAGAGGAATTTGGACCAAAGCATCATGGTATAGGGCCATAGGCTAACATCTTAATCATCTAATCCGAGATTAGAGTTTTGATTTAAAGAGATTCGGGATTTAAATCCTCATTTAGTTACTTATTAATACCCAACTTGTAAAATGAAACTGCACTTATGTTGTTTATTTATGTTGTTTATTGTATGTGTTTATTTGTCTCTGCACGTTACGTGACTTCACTCATTAATTATGCCAAAATTGCATCAACACAAGAATAGACACATGAAGCCAGGGCATTTGCTTGGATGACGTACACACGTGATTAACATATATATATATATAATTCTTAAAACTAATTAATTAAATTAATGTAATCTTAATGAAGATTGAGGTGATTATAATATGAAAACCAGCTAGCCCACTGTTTCGAATTAAGCAAAACCACAATACCATTAGGAATATGCCACTCCAACAAAGCATGGGATTAGGAAATTTAAGTCCCAAATTTCCAAACAGCTTAAACTAATTAAACTAGCAAAAGGTGCTTAACCATAGTGATTACTTCAAGATGAGGCCAGGAAGCAATAATCAACTAATATCCCCGTATTAAGTTAAATAAATATATCACGTCCCGATATTTTATTATTAATCAAAACACAAATTATCATTGTAACAGGTCAGACTACCACCGAAAAGACTCGATGGTCATATAAATAAATAATAACTATCTATATGAGCCATCTGTATTAATGATTGATCTAAATCACCATCAGATTCGGTTGTCGTCTTGAATTTTTGTTATTTACATTGGACGACAATTTTGATTATATGAATAAATCGATTATAATCATTCACATTGATAATTGAATTAGACCATCAAGAGATTAAATTGTTGCCCTAAATCATAATAATACAATTAAAGTAGGAAAATTTATCATGACCTAGTAAATTAAAGACTCAAATTAATAAAAGTTGTATTGAAACAAGGCTTTAACCAAAAGAAAAAGACCTCAAAAATAGTGGAAAAGTGTTGTAGGTTGATTTATAGAAGGTGACATTAAAGATTTAAGATCTAAAACGGTACTAGGTTGTTGGCCACGAGTGGGGCATGTAGTATCTCCCTCCCCAATTATTTTATTACTTAAAAATGGTGCGGAAGCCGAAACTTTGTTGGCCACTTAAATCCGAGATTCTTAGTGGAGTGTGTCCCCACATTAGTCTTTTGTTCAAGTATTTTCACATCAAAAACATACTATGAAGATTTCAAACAAAGAATTACCGATAGAATTTTAGTGGTAAAAAGTATTTATCTTTATATTCGATATTAAAAATTTCAATTTCTCTGTATGCTAATATTATTTGGTTAAAAACGAAGTTTTATTTATTTATTTTAAAGGATAAGAGCAGAACTCATTTCTAGAATGAGATTAACTAGAATCTTCAGTAAATATACGTCTTAAATTGATAATTTTACTATATAACAGGACAAATATTTAACATTACTCACCAATTCTTTGTTATTTTATATTTTGTTTTCAAGTGACATGATACGAGCATAAAATCAATTTTTTATATATTTTGTAAATTTGTAGTTAGGTCCAGTTTGAAAAGGTATAACTGGTGTTGATTGTACTTATATAAGAATCCTCAATTCTTTGTTATTTTATATTTTGTTTTCAAGTGACATGATACGAGCATAAAATCAATCTTTTATATATTTTGTAAATTTGTAAATTTGTAGTCAGGTCCAATTTGAAAAGATACAACGGGTGTCGGTTGTACTTACATAAGAATCCTGAAATTAAGGGTTTGAAAAATAATTTTATATATAGACCAAAAATATTTGATAGACAACAAAAGATATTTGTTTTGGTTGAGGTTAGAGAAAGTATGTTGTTTTTGCTCTAACTTTTTATTTTTATTTTTTTTTATCTTGTACTTGCTCTGACTTAGGGTGGATAGAAGATATTCTGGATTTATTTAGCCCCCCAAGAACATAATATGCTAGATGGAGTTTTAGGTCGAAGAAAACAAATAAATAAATAAATATTGCTAGGGTGAGTAAAAAATAAATATATTTGTATTAATAAAAAAAGTAAATCTTGCTAATGTCATTTGAAATGGTTTTAAGAAATGACCTTTACCCATCAAATATTTATTTGCACAAGTATAGAATATATTTCTGGATCTATTTGGCCTACCCAAATGACCTTTTTTCTATTATATATCTTGCATGTGGTCGGTCAATTAAATAACTTATTTTGATTTCATTAAAAAATCACCTATCGATAAGTAATAATAAGAATATATTTAACATGCATATATATATATATTTTTAAATTAGAATTCAACTACTACCGTAGAAAATGACTTGTCTATCACGAGAATAAAAAAGGTGGCATCTCTCCCTCTCATCTCTGTCTCTATCTCTCTCTTCTCTTTCTCTTTCTCTTTCTCTCATTTTTGTCAATGTTTCTTTCTTGGGAGGGATGCCACGTCCCTATGACCCGATATGAAAATTTTATTCATTACGATATTAAGAATAAAATTCAGGACCTCATCTTGGTAGGAAACAGAGATAGAGAATTAAGTACCACACCACATTACAAACGTGGATAATCAATCATATTGATAACTTATTCTTAAGCAGTTTTGCTTATATATACTCCACATTCATTTTTAATTAATTAAGTCTTTTGTTTCACTTTGAGTTTGAGTTGTTTCTATGAAGCCTTGTCAGTAGCTGATGACATAACTTTAATTTATAGGTTATGTAATGACTAATGGGTCCATTACAGGCATTATTATTATTTTTTACCTTTACTTGTCTCCAACACACTTCAAAGATGCAGGTAATGGCAGAAATTAAGTGCATGATTTAAAGAAAATAAACAGAGAATGGCCCAAAAAATAAAAAATAAACGGAGAGAGAGAGGGGTTTTTTTTTTTTGGCCGATTTATGGATAGTGCACCAGCTAGATTTGCAAGTGGTGTAGTACCAGCTTTGGTGTCTTTCTCTTGTGGTTCTTTCTGCTCTCTTTGTTGACGCAAAAACTTTCAAAAATTCAAATGCAAAAGATTATTTGGTTGAACATTTATTAAACATGAATTCCAAATGCATTATTACTCATGCAAAATACTCTGTTTTTCATATATGCATTATTAATGTCATAATATGTTTTAACTAAATCTAATAAACAATAGCTAGCAATCCTATATATTATATGGTTTATGTAAGCAAATTAACGGAGGTTTTAGTTACAGGTTCATGCAAATAAGGGTGAGATGGAGATGATGGTTTTGACAATAAGTAGAAGGAAAATTAGAAACATACGCTAATAGATTGAAAAATTATTGTATGTGACTGTAACATTACGTGATATGATAATGTAGTATTATTAATTCACTTTAATTATAACACATGTACAATTTTAAGAGTATTTTTTAGGGTTTAGAATTTTAAAAATTAATAATTGTACACATAATTTATAATTTAAATGTATTGGTAATATTACATAGTGTTACCGTCACATACAACAATAATTTTTCCTCACAGAGAATGAGGATAACAAGCAAAAGCATTGGTGGCAGGGACAACAAAGATAAGACGGTGATGATGATGATATTGATGGGTGGCTTATCTATTTCCCAAATGCCAATCTTATCATTATCTTGTTAATTGCTTAATTTGTATTTAAAATCTATTTTAGTCAAGGACACTATACGTAATTATATGTTGATGACAAAATTGAGAGAAATATCATTATATCAATAACTTACGAGTGTTGTTTTGCCTATTGAAACTGTAGTGCGTAGTCCTTTTATCAAATTAGAGAAATTTAAAAAACTAATTAACTAAAATTTGTTCCATTTAGGGACTTTTAACCATTTTTTTTAGAAATTTAAAAATTTAACCTGAGTTGTGTTCGAGCTCCAATAAAAATGTGTTTGCTCTTGAGCAGTGCTAGCTTAAATCCTATCGAGTAGAGCTTGAAAGGGGGGAGGGGGGAAGGGGGTCGAGCACTTCTTGATAAGAATTTGAGTATCACTTGAAGTTAAATTTCTAAAATTTAAAAAATTAAGTTTAAAGTTTTTAATGAAAAAAAAAATGGTTAGTTTTCAAAATTTCTCAATTGAATGAGCTAAAACTATGAAAGGACCTTCATATAAGAAATCAGAGGTAACTAGCTAGCAAAAAAACTTGTTTAAAGCCAATGGAATCAGTAGCTAGTTAGAGGAAAAATTATAGGGTATAACCGATATACCGCCACGTGATATAACTAATCCAATGTGTAAGAATATTATTGGACGATGTGTTTATATTAGTAGGATATAATATTAATAACATCCACTCATATTATAACAAATAGACTGATTATACTACGTGTCAATATAACAGTTATACAGAATAATTTCTCCTAGTTAGAGTCCAACCTAATAAACTTACACCATGGCCAAGAGTATATATATAGTTTGAAATCCTTGAAACCATTCATACCCCTTTCAAAAAGAACAAAAAACAAAAAGTCTGATCAAGTACAGCCATTATTAATGAAGCATCATGGCCAACAATATTGTTCTAGCCATTAAGCTAGAGTCTAAGACCTGTAAAAATTCTCTCCATAGCCATTGGGTCCATGATATGAGCAGTACTACTAGCTATGATGATCAGCATATATACATATAGAAAAAATGGTATTTTTTAGCTCCTCAAAATTGGGGTAGTTGTATGTAGGGGACAATATTGTCCTCCATATTAATTTGATTTTATCATACCTTTAGCATTGAAGTCTCCAAGTACATTATTCATTTAACAATGTTTCATTATTTCAGCACGTACCTTTAATTATCAGAGCTAACTCCCAGTTTCTGAGCTAGAATTATTGATGTTCGTGCATATAATAGTGCTGAAACTGCAACCATAAAATCTCAATGCCTCCCAGCTGCAGCAGCGCGCTGGTGTCTAACTGAAAACAGAAAGCTCAGAAGAAATGGATCAATTATGATGAGAAACAAATATTGTTAAAGTAGAACAAGTACTGACTGGCCAAAACAATATCAAATTAAACCAAGCCAGCCATATATATATTAATTACAGAGACATCTGTCAAGCTTTAATTCATTTCTTTAATGCATGTGAGCGTGAAATTATCTGATATAGGCAACAACTACAAGCAAAAGCCATATATGCACAAAAATCTGCCACATATAGCTTTGAACCCAATACACATGAAATCTGGTGATCGATCAGGAAGAAATAGAAATATAGAATAGTCTCATATTTTTAATTTGGTGGCTCAGGAACCCAAAAAGTTAATTCAAATGTCATTGCAATTGTTAGCTGCAACAAACTTAGATTACACTCCCCAAAAGGGCCAAAAGCCCCAAAACTATGTCCCATATTCTGGCAAAGTGGGAAGATGGCATGCATCATAGGAATTTTTGGAGGTGTGTTTGCACAAATCTATTATCTATGTGACTAGTTGGGTGCTCACAACCCAAATAATTTGGGTGATTGCTGCATATGTACTCAGGCAATCTCTCCATTAGGGTGGTGAGTGGTGACTTGTAATGTACTGTAATTGTAGGGTAGGTCCATAAAACGAAGAGGCTAGCTAGGTATCCCATTTCCAAAGACAAAGGGAAAGTTAAAAAGTTTATTTGAGAAGCACACCAACAACTTCAATTCAGCTGATCGATCGAAAAAGTTAAACAAAGTTTTTTGACTACAAGTTTACTCAGTCCCCAAAAAAAAAACTACTTGTTTACAGTTCATAAGCCAATTGGAGTCTAGCTTCCTCTAATCAGAGTTGAAAATACTACTATGTTTACACAAATTAAATGTGCCAAAGTATGGACCACCTCATTACATTCTCTCGCTTGAAACACTACTTGCTTGAGTCTAGCTTGCAATGGCCAAGAGCCTCCACGAGCTAGTCCACGCCATATTATTAAATATCATGTCATAAATACCATGACTCTTTACAATTAATCTTTCTAACCCACTCAATTACTTGCTTTCTTTTGCCTACAATTACAGTGTAGATGGAGATCAACTGAAACCCTGACTAATTAGATTTTCTTTTACTATACAAGGTATATATTATAGGGTCGTCATTGAAATAAATATTTGGAAAATTAACCCAAATTTGAGTTAATTAAAGACTTCTTTATTATTATTATTTTTTAGAAATTTGATTCAAAGTACTTTTGAGAGATGTTCAAGCACTTTTTGAGGAGAGTTCGAGCACTATTTCATAGTCAAATTTCTAATTTTTTTTTTTAAATAGCTAAAAGTCGTTAATGAAAACTAAAGGGGTTAGTTTTCAAAATTTCTCCATTCAAAATTCAATCCAATCCAATTGGTGGATATTCCCAATCCAATTGAATCTCTGAATTCAAAAGCTGACATATTTAGATCAATTGGTGGATTTTTTCAATCCAATCTAATTTAATTTAGGATTCCATACTTTCTTTCTTTTTTGTCTTATAGTCTTATAGTTATAGACATTTTAAATCATGAAATCTAAAGCTTTAAAACTTTTGAAAACTAATAATTTTTTATTTTCATTAAAAAGTTTTAACTTTTTTTTTTTTATTTTGGAATTGGATCCTTGAGTAGTATTCGAGCTTCTTTCAAGAAGTGCTCGAACACCTCTCAATCAAATTTTTAAAACTCTAAAAAAATAATCAACAGTCTCTTTTTTTTTTTGCTAAGAATTAACAGTTTTTAATCGAGTCAAATTTAGATGAAAGTAACTTAATTTATGTTTCCTTATTTGTTTTAATGTTTTCCCTGGTTGGATTGAGTTCTCTAATTCGGAATTGTATTAGATTGGATTGCAAAATCTTCCTTAAATTTTAGTTTGAATACGTACGTAGCCTGGTGTCAGTATGACTCACCAATAAGCTAGTAACCTGGACCTGGACTACTTTATAATTTGTATGCATACAAGCACCGTATTAGTGGGCAGTAGGGCACAGAAGTTTGATGCACCCTGCAGTGACGGAAGCATTCCACAGAATGACGTCGTGTATATATAAGCACCTCAAACAAACCCATTAACCTCACCTCACCTACTGCTCTTCTTCTTCATCGTCTTTCTCTTTTTCTCTCTTACTCTGTCTCTTCTCTCTCTGTCTTTCTCTCTTCTTTATAAGTTTAGCATGAATAGATCTTGATCGACTACCACTACTCCCCTTCCTTTTCAATTCTATCACTACTGATTAATTTTGACAAGTTTTTATTTGATTATTGTATTCATTTCTCTAACTTAATTAATTTGCCCTTTTCTTCTTCTTCTTCTTCTTCTTCTTCTTCAATTTGTAGTAATTGAAATCTCATGTACATATATATATATATAGCATTGAATTTCAATTGAATAAGAAGGGCTATAAGAAAAACACGGACACATACACTATCACATTATTTCAGATCCAAATTAGAACATAAATCTAGAATTTCTAACATTACTCAATTTTTATGGGATTAATTGGCATGATGATGGCAGTAACTAACCCACAAGTCTCTCAATGCAAAGCCATTTTCCATGAATTTGAAAGGAAAAGTAGTTGGTCTTGTTAGGCTGTTAGCTAGCTTTATGCTCCTTTTCTTTTCATGAAAAAATATATATTATTTATTTTTTATTTCGCATTTTTTGAGGTTATGTTTGTAACCGTATATTCTGTTAGGGTTCCCTCAGTGCTATGCCACAACTGCCACATCAGTCAAGGCTCGTGGCTAACATATATATATATATATATGTATTCCTCTTTTTCTTTTATTTTTCCCCACTATTTCTCCTTTATTTTTTTCCTTTTTTTGCTTCATTTGGTTGATGATTGAATATTGTGGAAGTTGAAAATATCCTCCGATATTTCTTCGAAGTCCAGACTCCAGACCACAGAGTGATGATGATGCAGTCATTGTTTGCGGGTGCAGCATCACCAAGATTCACAAGTGAATTAATATGCACAAGATCATCATCTTCATCATGATTTGTATGCGGTTTTTGTTTGGGAGTTGAGAATCTTGATGATGCTGCATCAGCCATAAATGACTATAATACGCCTGAAAGCTGCTGATCAATATCCCAAATGAACAAGGTGAAATACTCAATAATTTGGTGGGGTACGTTTTCTTGCTTATTATGCTCTAATTATTAACAAGTATATACTAATTAATTAATTTTAATGGGGTTTTCTTTGTTTTAATGAACAATTATGGATTTGTTTTAGTATTCCTTACATTCCTTCGTGGGAATCAGATCGAAACTGTCATGAAAAGATCAGAATCAGAGGGAAGAAGAAAGGTGAGTTGGACTACTACACTATTTTATGTTTGTATATGTTTTTAGGTTTTCTGAATGTACAGATCTAATGGGTTAGTAAAGTATAGGGTTTTAATTGTGTTAATTTGTTGTGGAAATTAATTAAGAAAAATATATCTTGGTGATTGATTAATCGAACATTTTCTGTAATTTTTGGGATTCTTCCTGGTGTGTTGTGATATCTGTCGAGTGTTCTCGATCTATAAAAATTGGGAGTTTCTTAATTAATTTCTTGATTGAAGACTACTTTGCATCAAAGTATTGGTGGGATGATGTCAGATTATTCAACCTGACTCAAGGAGTTTTTCCCCCATTTACAAATCATACTGATCGAATTTCAAGCTAATTAATTAAGCAAGTAGTGTTGCAAAAGAGTACTATATATCAACTACTTCCAAAAAATTAAAGGAAAATAAATAAAGAGAAAATACATGATTTCTTTCATCTTAGTTTCCAATATATATCCTGCTTGGCCTTTTTCCACTCTTCAGTTGCTTCTTCGATCATTCTTAATTAAATCATATACGCACCATTCTTCTGAGACCTATATATATATATATGCATGTACTAATTAACTACTTATATATATATATGTGCTTTGTATGTATGTGCATGAGGTCAGGTGCATGTATTTATTTGCTTTGTTTTTTGTTCTTAGAATATATATGCTGAAGCTTCGAATTCAATGAACAAGCTTGGTCTGTCTGAAATGAGGAATCAGTTAGAATTAAACTGCTTGGTCTTCAAATTCAATGAACAAGCATAATGACTAGCTAGGGAATATGTATAATGTTGACTGATTGGTTTGTATTCATGATGAATTATATATAGAGAGAGAGAGAGAGAGAGAGAGAGAGAGAGAGAGAGAGAGCCAGACTCATTCTCTATATGCGTACGTACGGCAGAATCCCCCTCATGCACAACGAGAAAACGTAGCAGCTGGAACTCTTGCTATTGAGAAGCAGAGTTATGTTGCTGTTCAGTAAGTTGTATCGTATCTTTCGAAGATATATATAGAGTACGTACTTATGGTTCTATATAAGTTGTGCTTAACATGATATTAATTAGAGCAATTGTTCAACGGGGATGGATCAGATTCGTATCTCTAGCTCTGCATATATAGCGGGGAATTAATTAAGTAACGCTAGCCCTGTCGCTGAGGGAGAGTGTTAGCATATACTCCCACATCGTTTGGGTACCTTTCAAATATAAATGTCGTATATAACCACCTGAACACTATTTTCTAGTTTAATTGCAAACCAATTATTAAGGATAAGTTCTTGTTTTCCTTAAAAATTTAATTTGTATGATATAGCATACAAAAAGATATATACTGCAGGTAGCTTCATAGAAGCCTGAAAATTAAGGTTTGTACCTCAAATTGTAAGTTAATTAATTGATTGATTATGTCCCCATGGAGTTTATTGGAAGTGATTAAACATTAACTCTTCTAGGGTACTAGTGTACTGTTTTGTATACAGACCTTAAGTATTTATTCTAATTAATTAATTTTACTAATAAGTACTGCTACTACCACCTTGCCTTTGGAAGATATATTTAGAGGAAATGAAATTAAAGAGAGAGCCATTCTTTAAAGTTGCAATATTATCAAATAATTAGGTGGTGCAGTACGGTCAAGTCCCTTAACCATTGGGTAAAGTTACTGTTACAGTGTTACTGTAGAGATTGAACATGGTGAATATTTAGATAGAACATTTTGGGAAGAAGAATCTTAAGCCATATCATGTGGGACATTGTTGACACCAGAGCTGTACGGGCTATGTCATTGAATTTGACAAGTGAAAAGAAGGGAGACGAATCATTCAATTCATACATATCTATCTCATGCAATTGCAAGGTCCACAAGTTCTTTTGTAGAGTCAGAAAAACAATGGTACCAAACACTATGATGATGGATGAGGTCAATTATATATATATATACATAATGACATAAATAAGCAAATCAATCAAATCAAATCGGTGATTGTTTGATAAATTAAATTGTGCGGATAAATATAATTTGTTGAATAAAATTAAAATGATGGTAATTATAATAAATTGGTTAAATAATTTTTAATTTAATTAATTTGTTACGAGAATAATTTTTAAATAATGTTCGAAAATATAAATAGTTCTGATCGTTGAATTGTAATTATAGGTTCAAATATGATGTTTTTACTCTTCTTAAAATAAGAACATCCTTACTTAAAAAATTTCATATATATATAATAAAAAATGTTTTAGAACTAACTACTTAATAAGATAAGATAATGTTAATCACATTTTTAGACTCACTACACAATATAATTTTATGATTTAAATCATTTATATTTTAGATCTCTACTCAAATATCTTTGTCTTTTAATTATCATTACAATCATTTTATATTTTATTAAAAAGCTTGTATTCGTTCATTTATATGAGCACAATTAGCTTACTAATAGTTAACCAAACGATTTCTAATTTTGTAATTATATATGGTCTGTCTTTAGAATGAATATCCGTGACATATCCACATTGCACCGATTGGTTAGCGGTGCATTTTTTTTTTTTTATATCCTGATGATTGTGCATTTAGTTTGTTAAGATATTGTTAGGTTTTAACTATATATGGCAAAATTAAAATTTACCATTAAATCTCCATAAATAATTCTATACTTTTAAGGAGTTAAATCTGTGGAGAAATTAAGAACGACAAAGAAACGATGCTAATCACTGCACAAAGCATTGAGAAAAAATTACATTAACCACGTCGGAGAATTATTCTTTATATATATACACGCAGGGGCGGATCTACAATGGGGTCAATGGGGTCACTTGACCCCATGAACCCAGAAATGCTAAGCTTAAGGAAAAATCTTGACCCCATGAATGAAGCTTGGGCGTTGGTGGCAGCCATGACTGGTAGGGGCAAGATTACAGATTTGCAGGAAGAACCAGAACAGAGGAAGCAGGGAGCAGGGGCGACGGCCATGACCAGATTTGCAGGGAGCAGGGGCCAGGGGCGACGACCATGGCTAGTAGGGGTAAGATTGCAGATGCATTCAGACCAGATCTCCTGCGCACAATGACAAAAATGAAGAAACTCGATCACCCATACCAGACCATCGCCCCAACTTGCCTGAACTGCTGAAGGCGACAAGCCGACGCCTCTGCTCCCTCGCCGTCGCCCGTCGCCCCCTGCTCCACTGCTCGCTCAATCACTCTGTTGCCTCTACTCGCTGCCTCTTAATCTTGTCCCCACAAGAGTTGAGTTCTGGATCCGCCACTGTATACACGCGATGCTGCTTGTATGCATATATATATATATACATGCAAGTAGCCAAGTAATGCACGTAAGAAAAGAATAGTGTCTCTGTTTAATTTCTCGAATGTTGATGATTATATTCTTCAACAATGTGTGGCTAGAATTAATCCTTTGCACAACGAATCATCTCGATATCGAATTTTATGTATCATTTGATTGTATTTTTTCTGCATTGTTTAAATTAATCAATATATACATATATATATATTCTTAGTACAGTTCCTGATTTTCTTCGTATACACTACGTCACTACCTTTGATTAAATTTTAATGATCTATAATTCATGTATATATAGTAGGTTTGAAGTCAAGTTTCAGAAACAACCTTCCTTGTAATAAGCTGAAGTTTAAGAAAGCATGATCATTAAGGGTAAGCGAAGTAATAAGCTTTGTGGTCCTAAATGTTAAGGGTCTTTAAATTTTATAAATTACTTATATACTTATATATATATTATGTTAAACGGTTAAACCTAAATAATGAATATTAAAGATTAAAAATTCTATTTTTATGATTTTTATCAGACTCACAAAATTTGAGAATTCGCCATGATAATCTCAAAATAAACACCAAAAGGTAAATCTAATATTAAAGTACTTATAGTGATTCATACTCCTTTTCAACCTTTTTAATTAAATACCACTTGAGCCAAGGTCTAGGACTCTAGGCTTAATGATCGATACTTCAATTAATGATTCATATATGGGCAAGATAGACTGCGCATACATCTATAATGGTTCTTGTATCAGTATATATATGTGTGTGTGGTCAGACCAAGCCAAAGCCACACAAGAGTGGATCTACTGCAATATTGTTGTGGCAGATCATAATTACAAATTTACAATAACTACACTGGGCTACACAAAGGAACAGGAGAAACATTTTAAATAATTGTAAGATACACATAATTAATGTACGTACGTTATTTCAAAAAGTTCTGGCTCGATCTTTGTGGACCAAATTTATATATATGATTCCCTTTTGGGGGAAGTGGCCGGTTTAAGAGTATATTGTTATGTCTATTCCAAATGCAGCTGCGTCCACCAATAATGATATCTATTCTATGTACGTACTCTGCTCATGTATATATATATATATATATATCGACACAAAACGACTCGTGTAGGCTCCAATAAGGTGATATCTCAACATAAATAAGTTGAGTTATACCTCAACAGAAGGAGTCTGACATACATATATATATAGAGAGGCTTATTCACACAAATGTTTTCCAAAAGTAATTTTGATTTTTAATTTGCTCTTTGAAACTTCATTGCTCTTATTTTACTCCCTGAACTTTACAAAATATCATATTTCATCAAATCTGTTACAAACTCCGTCATATAAACTGACGTGGCAGTTTATTACCCCTTCCACATAAGCGCCACATTGAATTTTTTGACGGACTCATAGACAGACTTAACGGAATATTATATTTTGTAAAGTTTGGGGGACAAAGTGGGAGAAATAAAATTTCAGTGAGTAAATTAAAAATCAAAATTACTTTCAGAGAGCGTTGACGCAAATAAGTTTATATATATATGTGTGTGTCTTTGTTATATCAACTGCTAATTTCTACTCCATTATTATTATTTTTTTGTTAAAATTTTCCACCCATTGGCATCAAAAAATTGATGCATGCAACTTCAGACGAATGAATACATTAATTTATAACTGATCACCTTCACCTTCAAAGTTGAATCTTTTCCTACCACATTAATATATATACCGACTTCTGCATTCTGCAATGGTTGAAACTCATCTGAAAGAGCAAAATAATTAATTGATGATGGTGCTGATCGATCATTCTGAGTTTGCTTCAAGCTAGATTAATTTGCTTATATCAAAGCAATTCGTCTCGATCAAATTAGATTAATTTGACAGCTTGTTTGTTGTAAGAAAACTAAAACTTAACATTGAAGCTCCAAAAGTCATTCTATATCCTATGAGGTTAAACTCTATCAGAAATAGAATCAAATAATAGAAAATTGTAATGCTCTAGTTACAAAAAGCTCTCGATCAACAATGTGAAAATAGGACTGTCCATCGGTCAATGCTGAAAATGCGGGGAAAACGGCTTGATAATTATTCTATGTTAGAGAGCTTACATATCCTAATTTAAGAGGTACATTGTATAATCTTTTTCACATTATAGTTTAATAATCCGAACTATAAACGTTGTACGTATGTAAGACCCTTTACACCAAAGTTTAAAGGATACCAAAATGAATGGTCCCCCCACCCCCAAATGGCCTTTAGCCTCTGCTGAAATGGGACTGAGTTACTTTGGGTTCACATCTTGGAATAACCACTTGGTTGGTTGGTTGTAAACCATGCATTTTTTATCCGACAATGTTTCACCATAACATTAACGCTGGGAGGTAGAGGTAGCTAACCAGCTGGAAAGGAATTGAAAGCAGAGGTTCATGGCTGATGACAAAATTGGTCCCCATAGGCCATATATGTATGCATATATATATATATATGAAGATCGAGCATCTGAATCATGCATATATGCATGTACAGTACGACTGATATGCGCGCGGCCGACATGGTGTGTTCCACTTCCAATTGCTTCCTACCTAAAAGTATATGTTTCGTACCCTCCCATTTTTAATGCATTTTAAATTATTCAAGTTTGAGGCTTGAGAGTCATATTCATCATAACTTACCCCCCTTGGACACCACAAGTGCCATGTAGTGAGTAATGACAATTGACTGATCGACACAAAAGTACTGTACAAATAAAACACTAGCCAGCCCTCTCTGCAGCTTGCCTATTACTTTTCAGTTGTAGCTGCTTTATTATGAAGCAAAGCCGCAGCTACCTGAACATCGATCGATCGATGCCAAGTGATTATTTGTTGGCATTGGGGTGTCCTTTGATGCATATAATTATTGCATGCTTCTAAATTTTCCAAACATGTCATATAGGGTAATGTTAGTATGATATGTTATCAATCCAGAGTCTAGACTACTATTGATGAAGTGTACTCTTGTGTCACACCCCAATTCGACAATTTTCTTTATTCAAGTGTGAATCACACTTCTATAATTGAAATGTAACTCACACATTTACTCGGAAAAATGGAAAGCTTAGATCTTCTAGTCTTATTTGTATGTGTAATACGTACCAAATAGATATATTCTAAGAGAAGATTAGAACAATGTTTGGCCCGGCCAATCTCTTGGAGCACCTCTTTCAACCTCGTCTCACAAATAAATATGTTGTTTAGTCTTTTCACTTTAAATAAATAATTGATTCATATATGGAGTGAAAAAACAAAAAATGACGTGTTTATGAAATGGAATTGAATTTCCTCCGAAGTATTATTCAGAATATATTAAGGGTCCGTTTGGCACTGCTTTTAAAATTGTCAAAATCGCTTTCAAATTAGTAAAAGCACTTTTGATAGCGTTTGGTAAAAATAATTAGAAGTGCTTTTGAGTTATAAAAGCACTTTTAAGGGGTTTTTTGAGAAGCACCTGACATGTGCTTTCTCAAAAAGCACTTTTAAGTGCTTTTGCATAAACAACTTAGAAGTTTTATAAAAATTTATATGTGCTTATTAACATAAGCACTACTAAATAAAAGTACTTCTAAAAAGCAGTGCCAAACGGGCCCTAAGCTTACTTGTCCATTTTATATATGCAAGGACGGGTTACATGCATATATCAATACTATATATATTTGGCTGATGAGATTTCTTTAGATAAGAAATTGATGATCATATATAATAGGATATATAGGATAAAAACATGGGTTGTAGGTCAATCAACTTCGGCAAAATTTGAATATCATGATTTGCCAAAACTCAGTACAAAGTACAAAGTACTATATGTTTCCTATCTGGGCCATTGGTTTTGGGCCTGGGCCATCATCATTGGGCCATTGCTGTCAAAATGAAAACCCAAAAAAGATAAGAAAAAGGCTCTGAGTCTCTCAGTTTCCAAGGATTCAGAATTCCCGGGAAATTGACTTCCCTGAAGAAGTGGAAGGAAGCTTTGTTGTTGTTCCATTCCTCGATATCCACGATGAAGCTTACAAGATTCCTATCAATCCCAATCTTTACGGTGTTTCTGTTAATGGGTTTTGTGAGTTACGTTACGGTCTTCATTTTCATTGACGATTGGGTTGGGTTGCGGAGCTCTGCTGGCTTTTTGAACGCTCTGGTTTTCACTTACTTGGCCTCTCTCTGCCTCTTCTCTTTCTTTTCATGTGTTCTCATCGACCCAGGTTACGCCCCAGCTTCCTATGTCCCCGATGTTGAAGATAGTGGGTTCTCTGATCAAGAATCCAAGAAAAATGTAACCTTTTTTACAGGCGCGTATTTGTGATTGGCATGTTTGGTTGATGAGAAAATTGAGGAAAAGAAAAGAAAATTGATTCTAATGCTTTCTGTTTGGCTGTTGATTATAATATAATTTTTAACTGGTTGTTTAATGGCTTGATGAGAATGTATCTAATTATGTAATGCATAATTGTTTTGTTGAATGATTTAGATGCTCTTTTTTTAACTAAGGCTTAGTTGGGTTGGGTTGCCCGTTGTTGTGAAAATGTGGGAAAGAGAAAGGAATTGGATTTTGGAGTCTAGTTTATAAAGTGAAAGCTTAATTTAACCGTTCGAGATCATAATTTTCAGAGTCTTAGCAAGACAGATTAATATTTAGTCACCCAATTGTCTCTTAGATCTGCTTCTTGTATGATAGGTGAAGTTTATACCAAAAGACCGTGAGAGCTATATACGAGTTCTGTAATTGTTGCTTGTTGATATGGCATAAAAAATTAAATTAAGTGGATGTTAAAGCTTGGTTATTTAAGGAATATGCCTGAGAAAAATACAAGAACTCCCCTTTGCAGTTTGGGTTAGGGTATCAGTACATAAACCTCAAAGACTGTAATTGCATGAAAGACTCTTTAAATTTATGAATTAAAATGTTGCATCAACAGCTAAAATCATTAGTAGTGGATGATGCATGCCTCAGCATAGGGGCTGCGCCAAGCTCTGTCTCTTTCCCTGTCACTCTCTCTCAACGAATCTCTAAATTGTTGCTAATATTATTTTTGCTGTCCAATATACAAATTTCAGATATACTCTACTCACCCCATTACCACTAGGTTACCACTAGAGACAAGGCCCTTTTCAATAGGTTGATAATAGTTTACTATTAAGAAAATTCTTTATGCATTAGTTGTGAATCTAGTCGCACATTAGTAATACTGATATCTTCTCTCAGTTAGCTTCAATATTGTGATTCTTGATTTCTGACAGGGTATACAATCAAGGCGCTGTGACAAGTGTTCTACTTACAAGCCTCCCAGGACTCATCATTGCCGGGTCTGCAGAAGGTGTGTTTTAAGGATGGTAGGTTGGATTTGATTCTTATTCCTGTATATTTTATTCATGACTCTTTGTCTTGCACATGGATTAAATTTTTGATTTATTTTTTCCCTGACAAAATTGGATGCAGGATCATCACTGTATGTGGATCAATAACTGTGTTGGTTATTGGAACTATAAGGCCTTTTTTCTACTTGTCTTATATGCAACAATAGGAAGCATGTATTCTACAGTAAGTTCAATCTGGTTATTACTTTTACATATTGTTATGATTGTACTTTTACATGTTAGGATAAGAAGCAGCCTCAAGTTCTGACAGTTGATTTTGACATGTTTAGGCCATGATTATAACTTGTACATTTCAGAAGGACTGGGAATTCAGTGGAAGTAGTAGCCTCAAGTTTTCTTACGTGAGTTGGTACCCTTCTTATTTTTCTTTTTTCTTTTGATGAGGATGTGAGTTGGTACTTAATCATCTGTATATTTCTGTTGTTCTGGAGTAAGTTCCTAAGCACTCAAGTCAGATCAGAAATCTAGTTAAGCCTCTTCTGTTTTAATACCCCTTTAACTCTTTAAGTGAGTTAAATGCAGAAGTAATCCTGTCTACTACAGAGAGTGTTTTCTGGCTCAAATTTAAATGGTGTCAGTCAATGGTGGAATGAACAGAAACTAGAACTGGTTTTTAAGTGCTAACAGTCATATTCATTTTACCACCTGTTCTTGAATTTAATTCGGAGTCCAGTATGGACTGCAACTAATGATACTAAGAAGGTTGATCAGCTAATTAGTTCTTGTGGGTGTGTGTCATTTTACAACATTTATTTCTTCCATTCTTGTAACAACCGGAGCTTGGTTAATTGCTTTGGATTCGGGAACTCCAGGATATTGCAAGTGTTTGGTTAACTGTGCTACAATTATTGAGTTTTTAATGAAGTCCTATTGCATGCCAAAATTATTTGAACTGAAAACCCTTTGTTGCCTCACAAATCATCTTAATATTACTTACTTTTTTACATGTTTTATATATTCATAGGACATCACAAATTTCGAGACTGGTGTTTTTTAGGTTCTGTGTGGAATGATGATGGCTGCCTTGAACTTAACACTTGGAACTCTTTTAGGTTGGCATATCTACCTCATCATCCGTAATATGACAACTATAGAGGTAAACTGTGACATTTCGAAGTTGGAAGTGGAACCCTTTTTTTAAATAGTAATTATTGATACCGAGCTAAATGTGGATATTTCAACAGTATTATGAAGGAATACGGGCAGAATGGTTGGCTAGGAAATCTGGGCAGAGCTACAGACATCCATACAATCTTAGTGTCTACAAAAACATTACTTCGGTCTCTCTCTCTCTCTCTCTCTCTCTCTCTCTCTCTCTCTCTCTCTNAAACACTTTATCTCGCTCTCTCTCTCTCTCTCTCTCTCTCTCTCTCTCTCTCTCTCTCTCTCTCTCTCTCTCTCTCCCATATATATATTGTGGGTGTGTGTGTGTGTGAATATCTTGTCTGTTCATATTTTACTTATGTCTGATATTGGTCAAAAAGGTTGACAGCACAAGTCATCTGCCTCGTGAATCTTGTGATCAGGTCTTGGGTCAAAACAAGCTGGAATGGTTTTGGCCCGCATCAGTAGGCCATCTAAAAGATGGACTTATCTTCCCTACCCCGCGTGATAATTCATAGGTCTCTGCCTCTGCTCAAATTCAGATTTGGTGGCCCAAGTGCTTGTTGATCAGCGCACAAAGAACATGAAGCATGTTCATTGTATTTATCTCTTAAGATGGAAAGAAGCTAGAAAGAGAGCAACCGAGTGGAAAATGCTTCAGATCTTTTGATAAACTCAGGGCTAGTTGTGAGCTTCAATTGGTACACATAACTTCATTTTTTTCCTATGCTATTGATCAACAGAAGTTTTCTAGTTTTTTATTTTGCAACAGTAGAGTGGATATATAAAGTGTACATGATTAAACCCAGCAGAAACTGGGGAATAGAAACAAAGTTTGTAACTTCATGTAAGAAGAGCATTCTTGTTTATATTGTCGATAAAGAGCTTCCAATGTGTGATATTCATTGACATGACTAATCTAATCATACTATTTGTGGTCCCCTACTGTTGTCGTTTCATTATCAAAATAGGAATTGCCTGGACACTCCAATTGCATAAATGATGAAAACTCCTCTTGTTACTTCCATCAGTGTTGCCAAATCGACATCTATAATGGGATGAAAACACAAAAACAATGCAGTCACTTTGAATGACACGAATAGATAATAAAATGGCATTATCTTGACAAGAGTAGATAACAAGTGTGCACAATGGAAATGCTCTGTCACAGTTGTATTGTCCAGATTTGAATATAAAGCCAGGTGTATCATCCTAGCTTGCTGATGATGGTGAGGGCTTGCAGTCATAATACTAGGTCTTCTAGGTTGATGGGAAATTTTAAACAGATAAAGAAAGACGAAAGCATGTGGGAACTGATTTCTCAACCCAAACTGCTGGAATGTGGAGTTTCTATTCTTTAGCTCATGGAAGAGAGAGAAGGAAACCCACTTGCATTGTAGAGCAACTTCAGCTCACTTACATTGTGAATTATGAGGGGAAAAGAAAAAAGAAAAAAAAAAAAAAAAAAAAAAAAAAAAAGATGATCAAGGGCAAAGAACAGAAATAAAAAATTGAAAGATTTGGTGTTACATAGTGATGATATATAGAGACTATTGAGAAAATTGCAGACACCAGGAATCATTAACGTGAATAATAGAGAAATAGAATGATTGAGGTGTCGGCAACATGTTATAGAAGTGACTAAGATGGAAACAAAATTGATAATTTCATATTTTCAGGAATATCAAAGTACAATGATGCAGAACGTGTGGATAATCTCCCACCTTCTAAAACCAACGCTCTTTGAGTCCTTTTTAATTAAAAAAATTATAATACAGGCACGACACGTATAATATATAAACATATTTTTTAATCTTTGAATTTTAACAAACTTACTTTTTTATATTAGGGTATGAATTTATAGACCGTTAAATCTATTTATATGTTATACTATGTCCATAATATAGATGAATTTCTAGTTGGGCAAACTTGATAAAATTTACATACTATCACTTTCAATATCATTACCCTTATATATGATTACTGGACTGTTGTTGTGATCTTTTTGGTATCTGTTAGTTTGATTTCCTTTTTTTGGGTATTATCTACAAGTCAGATTTTGATTTGATAGCAATTCTCTGGTGTATACACTTTAGAGAACAACACTCAGCCCTGTACTAATTACTCGTTAGAAAAATAGTTGTGATTTACACGTGGAGCAGATTATGTATAATTATCTTGGGGGACTTGGGTGTTGCAAATTGTTTGGTGGTATGTTCTTGAAATTCAAATCCTTTGTGTGTGTGTTCCCTCTCTCTCTCTCTCTCTCTCTCTCTCTCTCTCTCTCTCTCTCTCTCTCTCTCTCTCTCTCAAAATGCTCTTTTATAAAGAACTTGATTAGAGAATAGAAATTTAAAGTTCAATGCACAGAACATCCTCAAAGCTGGGATTATGGAACATGAATCAGGGCCAGTTGGTGAAGTTTCTTGTGACTTTTCTTTTGGGTTCCTCGAGTCTAGGAGAAGAAATGAGTCTGATTTGTGCTGATCCTAAAGGCCATATACAATGATGCTATTTTAAATAGCCATATTTTGTGGTTGGACTATTTCCCCTACGTAAGATAGTATTAAATGACATAACAATTAAATGATATGTGCCTAAATTTAATAATAATTTTTTTTATTTATAGTTGAAAAATTAAGTTATCTTCGACATATATTATTAAATAGACTGTCATATTTGTGTGAGTTTTGCACTTTTGCTTTATTATTGATTTTTTGTTTTTGTAAAGAATTATAGATGTTATATTAATTATACAATTATACCTTTATGTACATAAAGTAGTGTAGTGTAATATTATAGTCTGTCACTTGACTCACTTCTCATTTATTAATTATATATTTAGTTAATTTTAAGTACTCTAAAGAGCACCATTAAATCTTAATGAATACTATCAGTACAAAAGGTATAAGTTGGAGGATATTCCTAAGGTATGACAGAATCAGACTTGAATCACAAAAACCCACTTGATCCAAGAAATCAAACATTGCACGATACAACCAGCAAAATGATTCTTGATGCTGCCTTGTCTTGGATCAATAAACCATTAAGAGGAATGGACAAAGCCAAGAGGCCATATTTTATGGTCTTTTTATTTTCCTGATAATATACTCTATGGTTTTAAAATTTGAATAATAGACATCTTTCGGACCTACACTGAGGTCTGAGCAGTGTAAATCTAAAAATTATGCATGATGATTAAACTAACTGTTTGATGGTGTTGTGTTCTGTCAAGTCTCACGGTAAATATATTGTTGTTGCATGTGTATTTTGGAGTGTTATGGAGGCCAGTCAATGTCGTGCATTTCTGACGTGGTGTGATAACCATTACACCTGTCAATTACAGATCGATTGAGAGAGAGAGAGAGAGAGAGAGAGAGAGAGAGAGAGGAACAAACATGCTATTGCTACTTCTGGACTTTGGAGGAAGTAGCTAGAGGGAGATCGATATATCAGAATGAGGTGGTTTTTTTATTTTTTGTAATTACTCAGAAATCGAACTCTAGACCACATGAACAAATTATGGTCCCCAACCCAAATTAGACATTTCAACTCATGACCCGATTTCAATTTTGATCAATTCAAGTAAATTGATCTTATAAAAGTTTTTTCTAACGTGGGATAGAAATACATTACAAGATGCAAGTGAACGTTCAAACTTCCAACGCATAGAATCGTGAGAATTTAAATACTCACTTAATTTTATATTTATTTTACGTTAAATGTCAGTTAAAAAAAACGTCGCATTGTCACATATATTAAATGATTTAAAGCAATATACAAAGCATAATTTAAACCGGCAGCCAACATATATATCCAACATGTGGCATTTGATTATCAATTATTAACCAAAAAATGTGAGAATTAAGACCATATTAATTGATATATCGACATCGCTTTCACTTGGAGTTGGACAGCGACATGTTGTCTGGTACGTACTCTGGTCAACTTTCTTACAAGTTATAAACGACGTACATATCTGGAATTTTTCGTAAAATAATGAAAAAACATCGAACATATAATGCATGCATGATTGAGATCTCCAGATGTCTTCATTGATTATCATTTTGTTTTGGAGAGACACATCTTATCCCTTCAACCATATTATTATTTATAAATATGCGCTGATAAGATGCCGATCGATCCATCGATGGATACCTAAATCTCATGACTCATAACCAACACGTGCATGAATAATGAACATTCATGAATTCTCATTTCTGGTGTGATTTATTTGGTGCATTTAATTTTTCTCCTTTGATTAAGATTTTATTTGTGGAAATTAATTTAATAACTTCTCTTTAATGGATTAAGGTTTTGTCGGGTTAGAAGAATATTGGTCTATAAACGCGGTCGAGTTGCCACACTCCATATACATTTTAATTTTTAATGCAAGTATACTGCATAATTTTAATTGGCCAAGTTGAGGCTAGCTTCTTAATTAGTTGTTAGGACTTAGGAGTACTACAGCCAACATGTTTTCAGATATGGTTGAAATAGGTTTTTTAATTTGTTAATTATTTTTTTCGTTTAGGATGGTGATTTTAATTTGAGACTTTTCTATTATTGTGGTAATTACTATCACTATAGTTAAATTTTATTTTATTTTAAACTAATTCTTAAACTAGTTGGTGATAATATCGATTAATATTATTATATCTGGATTATTATTTTTTCATAAAAAATGGGTCATGGCAGCATATATATATATAATTTATATGGTAATGTAATTGTCATGAGTAGCTAGTTGTACCTGCAACTTGACAACTAGGCAGTAATAAGATATTTCCATAATTGTAACGTTGATGTTGTCTTCATCTTAAAAGACTAGTAGTACATATCGTCTGGTCTTGCTTAATTTGTTCCAGAAAGCCCTAATTATTCACTTTTGAAAAGAAAACCCTAATTACTCACTTTGGTGCCAAATCACATCCAAAAGCAACCTAACTCAGTCATCATGTATATGAGCTGGATATGAGTTATCCCCTAAAGGCTAAAACTTGAGTTATGGTTAAGTCATCGGCTAATCCAACTTAAAATGTATTGTTTTATCTTGAATATGACTACATGCATGACATCAATAATCAACATAAAAAATATAAACAGATAAATCTTATTTCATAAAAAATACAAGAACAAGGATGGAGAGGATGTGTTTGGATGATCATCTTCTAGCTTCTTTCCATATTAAACTATTCTTAGTAACTACAGATATATACAAATACAAAGACTTCAGTCCCTAAATCAATCAAATGGAGCATGCTGTAGAATTAAAACATATACAAGGTACATTGCATTAAATAGTACGGGCCGGATCATATATATAACAATTTTTGTTCTATTTGATTTAGTTTACCAATCAGTTATTAATTGTAGTTGGTGGATAATCCAATTTAAATGACCGTATAATTTGTCTTTCTATACTCAAATTTGATCCCCTCTCCTCCTAAATTAAAAAAAAAAAAATTTTTATTTAATGATATTATTCTTTATTTTATAGAAAATGTTATAAGCCTGAATAATTCATAAATAAAATAATTTTGTAAGCTATATATAGAAATAACTTATTACGGTTGTACATATTTTCTTTTCTATCTTTCTACATGATGAGAAAATAGACACAATGATGTATATTGCATTACGTACATACAACTCAATCTTCCTCTATACAGAGTACCAACCATAGATTTGATGCCTTTCATTAAAAAAATCGATGATGCCACAAATAAATAAACAGTCATATGATGAACTTGGACTACCAGTTGGAACTGGTTCATAATCCTCATTATTATTAAATTATAACAAGTTTATTTTAGATAAAAAAAAAAAAAACCAACTTGGCCACACAAACTCTTCTTTGTAATAATCTGGGTACACAGATTATGGGGTCTATTACTATATATTACAAAGGGTACGTTCAAACAGCAATCGGTCCTCTCTCTCCACAGCCTGATTGGTTATAAAGTCTACTTTCCCAATGAGTTTATGGGCTTGAACATGGCACATACCATATGTAACATGCAATTTAAGAAATAGCACGAGACCGGAGACCCTATTCAATCCTCTACAATACACAGACGTGACTGCAGTAAGGAATTAAATTTTGAATTTTAAAAATTAAGAAATTTGAAAATTTTGTTGAAAATTTAAACTAAAACAATTCAAACTTTTAACAAAATATATTTCAATAACTTTGTTTTGGTAATAATTCAAAAGTTCATTGACCTTAGGTACCAAATTGTAATATTTTTTTTATTTTAACTACCAAAACGTTTATGTAATTTCACTTTAGATAGTAAATTTTATTTTAGGTATCAACTTAAAAAAATATGGTTATACCGAACTATAACTGTCTAACAGTCATAATTTTTTTATTGATTTGTTATTTTTTCAATATTTGAAATACTTAAACTTTAATGTTTAGTTTATAGGTTATAAGACTTCATCCTACAAGCCTAAATAAAAAGCATTAAACCCTTATAAATTTTAAATTTTTATGAATTTGAAACAATCACAATTGTGACTGTTTGAGAGTCACAACTATATAACAAACCAATTTGTGATATAATCCAAAATGTCTTACTCTAAATTAGTACCTAAACTAAAAAAAAAAATTAGTGTATTGTTGCTTTACTGAAAAACTATTGATATTTAATATTTAATTTCAATTTTTTATATTTCGAAATCTTTAAAAATAGAAATTTTTGAAATTTAATTCAATGACTGCCAAATAGTGTTTATAATTCATTTATATTATAATATAGATGTATGTATTAATATAATAGTTTAAAAATATAAATTTTTTTGTTTACATAAATTATAACATGTGAATTAGTAACACCACATAACGATGTTACAGTTATATTGAAAAATTTCTCAAGACCAACAACTTATTTGAGAGTTTTCTTGTTTGTCAGTTTGATAAGATAATAATATGTTGTGGTTTTACAACTTAATTAACATTTAGAAAATAACAATACACTATTAATTGAGAGTTGAAGACTACTAAAACAAATCACATAGAAAACTAGAGTTTGTTTAACGGTGCTTTTAGAAAGTTTAAAAGCGTTTTTAAAATAATAAAAAATGTTTTTATTTGTGTTTGGCAAAAGCAATTAAAGATGTTTACCAGAAAGCACTTTTAAATATATTTATAAAAAGTATTTAAATATTTTTTCAAAAAAATTTATGTATTTTTAACAAAAGTAATTTTAATAAAAGCGCTATTGACTAGTACCGAGCAAAAATGTTTCTTACAAAAAACTCACAAACAGACCCTACAATGCAAATTCAAAATACACACTTTAATTTTTTATTTTTTTATCAAATCATATGGAAAACGTTTTTCATTATTTGAAAGGAAAACCCTTTTGGCACTTCTAAGCATTCCCAAATACACTCAAATTACACAAAGCGCAGTAGTAGTAGATTACCCGCTTTCTCGTCACTTTAGCGCCTAATCTCCAGGTTTTCAGCAATTAATTAATCAAATAAAATTAATACAAAAAAAAGAAAGAGAACCATCTTGAAGACTTTAATCAAATCAATTAATCAAACAAACCACGGATTAATTTTAAAGTAAAAAGGAAATGCTAGCTTAATCATCTTCTATTTGTTGACGACTTGACGTTCACAGAACCGTACTGACAGACACAGAGACCTCTCTCTCTCTCTCACACACACACACACACACACACATATATATATATAGGCTATATAGCAGCCTCTGTGGCCTGTGAAAAGTGAGTGTACAGCAATATCTTCGTCTGCTTTTTTCTCCAGTTGTTTCTTGGGCTGTTCTGAAAAAGCCAGAGTCCTTTTTCTTACAGATTCTTGAGTACCCAGAAAACCCCACACAGAAAAAAGGTTCACTTTTCTTTCACTACTACTTTTGGCTCTCAAGTAAACTCCTGAGATGGCCTGAAAGCTTCTCGCTTTTACACCTCTCCTTAATTAATTTCTCTTTCTGGGTTTGAGTTTGAGTTGCAGCACCCACTCTTTATATATACACTCTCTCACTGTCGCACTCTCTGTTTCGTTTCCGAGAAACCTGACGATAAACACCAGAAAATTTCGGATCACATATCAGTCCAATCCGGGCGCACTTATTTTTATATTTATTAATTGTTCTTTATTACAGTATTCCGGGCATTTGTTCAGTTCAGGATAATGTAGGAATCATTAGTTTCGGGGCATAGTCAGCTTTTTTTTTTTTTTATTCCTTTCTTTTCCTTTATTTTCTCGGAAACCAAACAGAGTGTATTAACATGCATGGTCCCTTTTGAAAACTTCAAACTTGAGCTACAATATCTGCTAAAACAGTGTATCACTATGTCTCTACCAATCTGAGTATCTTCATTCACATTTTTTGTTTGTTTGTATTTTTTTAATGATTAACTTTTGGTTTTGGTACCTATTAGTTACTATCATATAAGCTTATTTAGCTGGCAACATAAATAACTTTCTGTTTTTGTTACAATTCTGACGCCCGGTCAATTCCAAACAAAGAAACCCAATGTGTCATAAACATGACACAGTCCCCATTCGATGAATAGTTTCCCTGTTTTCCCAACTGGGTCACTTGCAATTTGCCGACCCTTTAATCTGACCAAATTTTCATAGATTTTTTTTTTCTTTTTGGGTGTTTGTGGGGTTTCTGCAGAAGGGTAAGTACCAGAGGAAGATTTGAAGAAGAAGATGAATAACTCAGTCTCGGATCGAAGCTTTTACATTGAGAGTGATGAAGAAGATGAGCAAAAAAGCATAGAAGATGGCAACGACTCAGATTCTTCTCAATCTTCTACCGAAGAACGCCATCAGAATATCCCCAATTCTTACAACACCCAGTGGCCACAAAGTTACAGGTTCTCTCTCTCTCTCTCTCTCTCTCTCTCATTGTTTAGCTAGTTATATAATTTTCCATGATTTCTTTATTGTTCAATTAGCTTGTGCAATATTAACATTTTTTACCACTGAAATATGTGTTATTTTTCTTATATATAAGTTTACATTTTTCTATGTAAGTTTGGTGGAAATGTAATGGCAAACTTAGTTTTTCCTGGAAAACATGAATGTTAAAATTTTTTGGATTTGGGTGATAAAATCTTACTCAGAGTAGAAATCAAATCATCTATTGCATATATTACTGCAGAGGTTGATGTACAAATATATAGAAATTCCTAGAAACTCTGTAGGAAGAAAAAGAAATCGGAGTCAAAAGTACAGTTGGGAATCTCTAAACTGAGGGTCAACGTCAATATTTGGCTGCTCTTAGCATTTCGGATTATTGAGGATAAAAGGAAAAACATTAATTTTGGATTATTTAGGTGGTAGTGCAGGGTGGAAAAGTAGCTTTGCCTTGTTTCTCTGTGCACCCCTTTTATTTTTCTTGCTGGAAAAAAGGGAGTGATTGATTTGTCATCTGAGACAATGACTCCATCCAGGTCCCCAGAGAAGTTTGGAGTTGCTTTAATTACTTTCTCATTGAAAGAAAGTGAGACTAGTGAGTCTTGTAGCTTTTCTACAATGACTTGCTCATTAATCATTTTGATTGTCCTTGTGGGCTCCATCAAAGGTCTCTAGATAAGTTATTGTTGAGAAATCAAATGAATGATATGGCTGATAAAAATTGATTGATTTATTATGTTATTCTTGTGATGTATTCTTTCAATCTTTAGTTCCAAATACTTACTGATTCTCAATTACTGTTTCCAGGCAATCCATTGATCTGTATAGTAGTGTACCATCCCCTAGTATTGGGTTTCTGGGCACTCCTACATTGTCAAGATTAGGAAGTTCATTTCTTTCCTCATCACTAACAAGAAGGCACACTCCCGAAACATTACCTTTTTTGGCAAAACCTTCGACACCAAGAGTTGCAAACGAGCAACAACAGCAACAGCGACGTAGTTCTCACTCTCTGCTTCCTCCTCTTCATTCAAGGAGGTCTTCTATTAGGAAAGATGAGAAATATTCCAGGGTTCATGATCATCATCCAATGTCTCGCCACAGCTCGTATGCGCAAGCTGTGGTTAATGGTAAGTATGGGCAAGGCATATGCTATTTATTCCTGAAATTTATTGCTCACACACATATTTGTCCATACATATCTGTTCACCTTCATCTTCTGATTAATTTTATTGGTAAACCTCTATTATGCCTGAAAGAAGTGCGCGCTAACACTGTATAAGTCTAAGGATTTCTTCTTGGTCCTCAATTAATCTCTTTGGACAAAGCATCAAACTCAAGTACTTTTGAGAGTTAAACACCCCTAATAATGTGCTTGCATCTTTAAGTGAACGTCCACGTTCATGATTAGCTGAGTTGACTGCATCTGATCCACCTTGTAATTACAAGGCAGACCAGATGTATTGAGACCTTTTATGTGTTCTAAATGCAACTACGTCATTGCATAGTGCTACAGTGAAATTAATAAGCTGTCCCAGTATAGAGTTGATTTAGCAGCAAAGGAAACCCAATACATGGATCCTGCACCTACAAACGGTTACAACCACTGGATAGCTTCATAATATCTTAGCAGATCAATTGCAGGGACCACATACTCCAACCATGTAATGTTAAATATGCTGGCCTATCCTCACAAACAAACTCAATAGTTGGTATCAATTTGTTTCCATCTCCCCATCACATGTCCCAAAATACAGCAGAAGTTGTCTGTCACAACATTTTGCTATCCAAAATTCTCTTTCTAAACTGAATTTATGAGTTTGTTCTGATGCTAACATGTATATAGATGCATATTAATTTAGCTAATGCAACCTGCATGTCCCCACATTATGTGACGAATAAAATATAACTACACCAAAGCTATCTTCAAATCTGATGAATAGATGAGTTTATCCTTCATATCTATGAATATTATATAATGTGTCTATAGATACATCATTACTTTGTCCATAGGCCATTATGATCTTCATTTATGGGGATCCAACAAGCAAGCCTGTATTTATTTCACATGAGTTATGATGAGGTGGCTTAGACCCAATTGCACATGGTGCACATGGAAAGATCTACTAAGCAACTGAACTGTATGGGTGCCAATTAACTTGTTTGGCTTGTGTACCTTTCATTGTAATTTATAATTTAGATAACTTTTTAACTTTGAAAATGAACATGTTATATTATTTGTAATATAATTCTTTATGTATACAGCTTAAAATTTACCCAATTTTGATCAGTATCCATTTTCTATTATTCAGGAATTAATGTTCTCTGTGGGGTTGGAATCCTTTCTACACCATATGCAGTGAAAGAAGGAGGATGGCTTGGGCTCTCTATATTGCTTATATTTGCAGTACTTTCCTTCTACACTGGATTGCTCCTACGTTACTGCCTGGATAGTCAACCTGGGCTTGAGACTTACCCAGACATTGGCCAAGCTGCATTTGGTACCGGAGGCCGAATTGCCATCTCGGTAAGCTAGCTTTCATGGAAATAAAGGAGACTTGTTTGAAGCAATCATCTAAAAACTTGAGTTCTTGACTGAGAAAAAAAATGACAAATTAAATTAGGAAGTATATTACAGATAGATTTCAGTTGAATGGCTGCTTTTGTTCTCGTTTTAAGTACTTTTTTTTTTTGGGTCGATGCAGATAATACTGTACGTGGAGTTATATGTAAGTACAGCTGGCTTGACTGAGTGAGTAATTTCCTTTTTGCTTTTGTTTGTGATTTAGCTTATGGTTGAAAAGGAACATAGGCTACACAGCGGTGGGATGAGAAAAACAATAAGTTGGATTCCAGTGGGGCCCACCTTTATATGCCTGGGTCCCATATCTAGATCTGTTTGAGTGATCCCCTTATAACTTGGGCCCACATTTTTGGGTCTTATTGGTTAGTGTTTTGACCAGTCCACCAGTTAAACAACTGAAGACAAGGTGCCAGTAGTTCTTTATCTTGGTGCTGAATCACCACAGACCACATTTTCCCATTTTTCTACAAACTGTACCTGGTTGGCTGATTTGTGCAGTTCTAATTTGATCCCACATCCCCAGTATTTCTTTGCACTATTATTCTTGTGGGATCTTGAAACTTTGTTTCTGCCTCTTTTTAGGATGATGAGCAATTTTTAATGCATGAGATAAGGGAGATCCTTGAATCATGCCAACATTGTAAAAAAAATATAGGGGAACAAGTATTATAAGCTGAAATCATTTTCAGCATCAATGACTGTGAGCACATCATATACCATTGAAAAGGTTCTATCTTTTTGTTTTAATTGCAAGAAACATCTATTAGAATCACTCACCTATTCACCTAATTTGGAATCCACATGAGACACATCAGCACTTTTCTGATTCTCTTCAATGTGGAATTTGCCCTTGAATGCAACATCTTTTTTAAGTTGTGCTCAAACCTGCCTTGCTGCCCATATTTAAAGAAGGTTCTTGCTTTTGCCAAACTACATATAATGGGCACATAAATGGATTCTTTTGCATCATGTATCCATCATCGCACTGTTTGCTGCTTTGGGGGCACTGTTATAACTTGTACTTTTACTTGGAAGCATAAATCTTATGTTCTGTTTAAACCTCTGTTAGAGCCATTAAAATCAAAGCCTTGGCCACAAGACTTATGTAGCAGAATTAACCCAAATCCCAAAACGCTCATACCAACATGGCTACATTTGCATGATCTCAAATTTGGAGACCAGGTGGGAAGAAAAATGGGAAAAGACCAACCAACCAATTCCAGAATTTGGTGGGAATTGTCATATGCCTGTAACAGAGTTTCATTCTATATTTCAGAAATTTAAAGTTTAGATTATGTAGTTGGAATCTTCTGTAGATGCTGATCACGTATAACCTAAGTACTGGGGCACATCAGGAAGCATGCTGCCATTTCCTTGAGATTCATGTATTAGTGTTATTTCTACTTTTAAAGCACATAGATCACGTATTTTAAAATTTTTCTGTACTTGCAGGCTTGTTGCATAGAATATATAATTTTGGAGAGTGATAACTTGTCTTCACTATTTCCAAATGCTCACCTAAGTTTGGTTGGATACGAGTTAAATTCGCACCTTTTGTTTGCAATTTTGACCACCCTTGCTGTTCTTCCTACTGTTTGGCTTCGGGACCTCAGTGTTCTTAGCTATATCTCAGGTGAGTTTGGCTATTTTAGTACAGTTTATTTATTCTATGAATCTAAACATTCTGCAAAATGTATTTTCTCTGTCCACCTCACTGGTGGAGCTACAAAATTTACTATATATACATGAAATTTTGGGAGGGGGGGGGGGGACATGTATAGGAAAAAAAAAAACTCATGTAGGCATTAAACTACAAAGAAACTTGCAATAAGACTGCATTAACCAAATGCATGGCAATCTTTTGAGAATTCTTACGTTATACTTGGTTTACTTCCAGCTGGTGGAGTCATTGCATCGATCTTGGTGGTCCTTTGCTTGTTTTGGGTTGGTCTAGTAGATGGAGTTGGCTTTCAGAACAAAGGGACAACACTGAACCTTTCAACTCTTCCTGTTGCCATGGGTCTCTATGGTTACTGCTACTCCGGACATGCTGTTTTCCCCAACATTTATACTTCATTGGAAAAACCAAGTCAATTCCCTTCAATTCTTTTTACATGGTAAACTAAGGTTGCTCTATGTTACTATTCAAAATAAAATTAATTTCGTCAGCATCCAAACTTAGTTTTTTCTTTCACAATCATAATGCTTTCTACCTTTTTGTACGAATTCAAAAGTCTCATCAAGTCTTACAGGAACTGCATTCATTTGTGAACAAATGCAACTTATTATACTCCATGTTTTTTTTCATCAAATGATTATGTTACAAACTCAATTTGATAATTTTATTTTACTTGATTTATTTTCCATGTAGTTTTTTTATTTGTACTTTGTTGTATGGTGGCGTTGCTGTCATGGGCTACACAATGTTTGGAGAATCAACAATGTCACAGTTCACTCTCAACATGCCTCATGATTTGGTTGCTTCCAAGATTGCTCTGTGGACAACGGTATGTTCATGAAAGTTGTTACTAAAAAACATCTGGTTTTTTTTTTTTTTACTTTATTATTGCGCGATTATATATTATATATATATATATATTTTTTTTCACTTATTCTTTCATAGATCAATACAAAAGGATTATGGCAGCCATAAGATGATCCTAATTCCAAAAGGATTATGGTATCTTTGTTCCAAACATGCATTATGTCTATAGCAAGTAGTCAGCCTTGGTCTAATTAGGTCAACCAGAAAATCACAGGATCCAGGCAGTTGGTGATAATTTTTTTTTTTTGTACATTAGAGGCCTGTTGAGCTATGAGCTGTGTATTGTGCAGTAGCCATCTCTGATTCCTTACACCCACCCTCTCCAATCTCTGAAAAAAGTTGGGTTCGATACTAGGTCTTTTGTAGGCTGTCAAGATATTTTACCATCTGGCTAGCTGGCAAGTTCATTGATGTAGATCAATGGCACATTCACTCCACCCTGCTTTATCCAACTTTTTAGCTTCATGTGATTTAGGCTTAAGTCAATAGAGGGTCAAGGTCTCAGGCTGCCTGCAGTGGCCTTCAGCCAGGTCCTCCTTTCTTCCTATTGTTTTTCCCTTGCCACTTCAAATTTTCAAACATTTAAGTGTTTGTTCTTTCTGCATGTTTTCAACCTTCTCTTCTATAATTTGAGATGAAAACTAGTGCTAATATTATTCTGTTTTCTTTTCTTTTGCAGGTAGTCAACCCATTTACCAAATATCCTTTATTGCAAATTATGCAAATAATGAAAGTTAATCTAATGCACCAGCATGCATGCGTCACTCACACACAAACACGCACAACACATGCAGTCTAGAAGGTATTTTTCATGCAACAGAGGGTGGTTGTTTCGCATGTTAAACAGAAACATGTTGATAACATGCATTCCCTAAAGTATTTGAAACAAGACTCTTTTCAGGCAACAGAAGGAAACATAAATTCAAATTTCTAAAGCACAATGAACTTGAATTGAATTTTTTTTGCTTCTTTTGTGCCTGTGTTGCTCAACAGTCAACACACACACACAAACAAGAACAAAAACAAACAAAAAAAAGAAAAGTTTATACATGTCTCTCCTTAATTAGAACCACATATGCATTAACTATCTCTCCCGTAGCAATGAGTCTGGAGGAGCTGGTACCATCAAACAAGTCTCATATATACGCAATCTTTATTAGAACGGCACTGGTGGTCTCTACCCTGTTTGTCGGTCTTTGCATCCCCTTCTTTGGTAAGTCCCCCTTGAACTTTCTTTATTTGTCTTTTCCATTTCATAGCCATGGAAACTGTCTGTCATACCTTCCTGTTGTCTCTTGTTAACTATATGTGTCACAGAGATAAAGAAACAGGTATTAGATAGACAGAGACAGCAAGTCATAGCATAATAGAATTCTCATTTCTGAACTAAGTGAAACCTTGGTTGGAAGCTAGCATTTCACTGGTCATGTTATATTCTTCATTACCATCTGATTCTCATATTCCTTTAGTGCATAGTGTTACAACTTTTATTCTTTTAACTTATCTCAGGTCTGGTGATGTCGTTGATTGGATCTTTATTCACAATGCTTGTAGTAAGTATTCCTTTAAAAGTTAGTTTACATTTAGTTGCAGGAAATATAATGTCAAATTTCAAATGTCAATATATGAGTTTAGCTAGACTCTATTAACAAATATTATTATTGCAGACCTTGATACTTCCTTGTGCTTGCTATCTGAGTATCCTGAGGGGACAAGTAACTCGTGTTCAGGTATGTCTGTTACACATGCTTGCTATCATTGGTTTACAGCAATAGGTAGATAAGAAACACAAACATAATGCTAGATAGAGAAATGCTTTCATATATTTTCAATGTTGGTCAAGCAGTGTGAATTCAAAAACCTTTTGGGCTTATTTGTGAACAAAGTCAGTAGATTAATGAAATAGGGTTTCCTGTTGCACATTTAAGAGGGGGAACATGGTGGAGGGCTTAGTATATGACTTTTCCAAAAAAATTATATTGTACCCTTCATTTCAAAGAGAATGCTTTCTCTGGTACGTCCACTTAGCTCTGCTATAACTGCACAAAACCGAAGTTTCTGTCTTTTCCTCTATCTTCAAAGAAGCTGAAAACTGCATACATCAAGGCTTGGAAGGGTGCAAATCAAATCAATTTTGTGCATCATTTACATTGCTGATTTTATGCACTGCTCACTTGAATGGGTTTTAAGATACTTTTTTTCTCCTATTTCCAGGTAGCACTCTGTATTATAATTCTTATAGTAGGTGTTGTTTCATCTGCCTTCGGAACATATTCGGCGGTTTCCAAAATTATTCAGAATTTGAGCAGCTGACGTTTTTGGCACACTTTCTTGAACTGTGAGAGACAACATGATTATGTATTCTGGATTCTGAAGAGTATACTATAATATCTTGGTGTTCATTTCCAATTTTGAGTGAACTTTGCATTTGTATCCCCATCCCTTTCTTGTTTCCATAAATTTCATTATCTTGCATTTTGTATTAAATAAGTTAGCATGATCCACTATTTGACTAGTGCGCAATTATACTGATCTTATTGCCCTATAATATGTACCTAATAAATATTAATACTGCTAATCTAAATTATCAAATGAGTTTAGATTTCAGCTCACTTGAAGAAGAAGAAGAAGCCAATACCACTGTTGTTTTAGCCATGGGAGCTTAGTTGAATATTGAATAATTATATTACAATGAACCATTCTGTTATATGGACACAGCCAAGTCTATGGGTTTTGATTCTTTGGATCTTTCATTTATACTATCCCAATCGACTATTCTGTGTATAAACGTATAACAGAGGTGAGACTCATGTGCATCTCATTTTTATTACAAAGATAATAAAGAACGGAAGTTAAGATAGTAGTAATAGTGGAGAATTTTTTCAACGATATACACCGTTATGTGGTATAACCGTATAACCAATCAAACATGTGTAAGTTAAGATGATATTATTAGTAGAGAATTTTTTCAATGTAACCGATACATTGTTATGTGGTGTAATCAGTTTAACATATAAATATATTATTAGACGGTGTATTTATATTAGTAGAGTATAATATTAAATATAGTGATGTATTAATTACATTAAAAAATCATGTTTGTATGTTATCAAAATCCTTGATTCTACCTAGGGCTGCCCATTGGTCGATTGAGATCGGTATTGGAGCTAACTAAATCAAAACAAAAAAATTCGGTATTTTTTGATTTCGGTTCAATAATTTTTGATAAACTTCAAATTTCAGTAATTTTGATATCGAATATTTTCGGTTCATTTTTTTATTTAATTATAATAGTACTAATTATTATATATTAATATAAATTAAAATTTAATAAAATATAATGTTTGATGAATATATATTTGCACGAGTAGTATTGGTAGTTTAGTATAATACTAGTATTAATTGTAATAATATATACTAATATAAATAGTTTAATAATATGTATTAGTACATATCCTATTAATTTAATATGTATATATACCGATAAATATGAATATATATATGCATTACTTATTTAAAGGTGAGATTCTTATTTTTTTTTAAATAATAATATTTATTTTATTAAAGAATGACTCTATATCTTAACTGACAATTTTGATAATATTAATATGAAAACATTATAGAATTATATTTTTTTATAGTTATTTAATATATTAGTAGTTTAATATTTATTGTACCATTAACATAATAGTAAACATATATAATTAAATTTTAGTAATTATTTTAATTTTTTTGTATATATTTCGATAATAATCGATTCGGTTTTTTTTATTTTTATAATCGATAGATTTAATAACTTTTTTCGATTTTTATCAAAATTAAACTAATTTATTTTCAAATTTTTTCAATTTTAAATTTATAATTTTCAAATTGTGAAAACTCCTATCCCAAACCAAAACAAATTCTGTCGGTTCGTAAAAACCAAACTAAGGCAGCACTAATTCTACCAAAAAAAAAAAAGTATTCCGTGATTCCATGATCGTTTTGGACGGCTTTTATGGTTGATGAAAATACAAAAGACGCGGGTGCTTTTCTTAACGAACTGCTGTCCGACGTGGCAAATGGGTGCGCTCACTCACAAGTAACTGCAGCAAATCCGACTCTACCGGCTCGATCCAACGGTCCAGATGACTCGAGTCCGTTAGTTTGGGTCAGGTCATGTGGGTCCCACCATCCTCCCGCAATTTGCCGTATAGCCAAGCACTCTCTCCTCCGTCAACGGTCCTCCAAGTCCCAAGTCGTAACCTTCTCTCGTTTTTTTTTTTTTTTTTTTTCTCTCTCTCTCTCTCTCTCTCTCTCTCTCTCTCTCTTCTCTGTTCGGCATGTCCGTAGTACCGACGTACCCTACCCTCAGATGTCTGAGAGCCAGTTCCTCACGTGACCCGTCACGTGACTTCTTAACAACAGCTTCACCCAAAGACAAAGTTTCAATCTTGGGTTTCAGAGAGCCAGCTTCCTATCCCCCTTCAAATCCTCTGGTCTTTTCCTGTAAATTTGATGAAATCCGGGGACCAATTACTGCGTTGAATGCTTGGAGCCAAGAAGGGTCTTTGCAAGAGCTCGATGATTCGCCAGTCTCTATGGAGCTCGTGCCCATTTGCAGCGAGGCCCAGTTCGATCGGGTTGTTGCCGAGGCTCAGCAGCTCCAGGAATCGTTCATAGTCGTCTGGTACGTTTCTGGGTCTTAATGGGTCTTTGATTTTGTGTTTGGATTGATGAAGTTTTGGGGTTTTTGTTTGGTGGGGTTTTTCATTTGCGTTTGCTTGGCTGCCGAGAAATGTAGGAAGAGAAAAGAAAGTGGGGGCTTTGGCCTCGTGGGTTTGCGTTTTTTTTGGTTTCTAAGCATGGATAATTTTCATTGACTGTAAAGCATATTGGGGCGTAAGCCTTGGTTTTTCAGAGTTTTCAAGTGTAAAGCATATGGAGAATTTACTCTTCTTCTTAACAAATCTATTTCAAGTGTAATTTCCGTTTGTTGTTTGCATTGCCATGCTTTCGTCAAAGAAAATGAGTCAAACTTTATTGGGAATTTGGGATTGGTTTTAATTAAATTTACTAACAGTATTTCACTTCTTCCCTTGTTAAATGATTCTTTTTAGCTTAATTTTTTTTTAATGTGGCTAATAGGAATTGGTAGATTTCCCTTCTTTCAACATGAACCTTCTATTGAAATGGGTTACTGAGGTGGGGTTGCATGTATCTGTAGGATGGCAAGCTGGTGCAGAAAGTGTATATATTTGAAACCAAAATTGGAGAAGTTAGCAGCTGATTACTATCCAAGGTTAGTTTGACACTTAATTGACCCTCTGTCTAATTTAAAACAGTGTCATTGGAACTTCAGAACTTTGATATTCCCCTCTATTTAAGCTCTTCTACTTTGTGACTTGCATCTAAGCTTTCTGCATGCTTCTAGTTTGTCAAAATACTGATGAGCGATTCTTGGAGAGCTTAGAATAAAGCTTGAAGCTCTAGTAAGATGCTTGCCCCGATGATATCCCTGCCTCCTTGTTTCAGAACCATCATTCTTAGTACTCAATTTGTATAATCTGACGGTGTGATTTCCTTATACAGTCTACAAAAGTGGCATTGACATTTGGTAAAACTAGAAAGTTCCTTTTAACACTAGATAAAAGTGCAATAAATCTTTCCTTTATATATTTTTCTTTGATGAATCCCCTGCCCCCTCTCTCCCACACATGCTTTTGTGCATTTGCATGTTAATTCTTCCACAGTTTTTTATTGGAAACGAAAATCTATTTTAATCAATTTAATGGAGAACAATTGAAACACATATGTCATGTGTGTATTTATGTACAGATAAGCAATTGAAAGAAATAATTTAAAGCAAAGTGAGACTTTCATATGTAAATACATGCATACGTTGGTGTTAATGTATGTATGTGTGTGTGCGTGTAATATATAATATGTACTGTGACAATGCAAGAGTTTGCTATTATTCTTTCTGGCTTGTAACTCTGCAATGGAGTATAAATCTAAATCTAAATTGATTTTCTGTAGATTGCCATTCTATAGTATTGATGTCAATTCTGTTCCACACAAGCTTGTTGCTCGTGCTGAGGTCACTGTAAGTTTTTCATCATGATCGGAATATGTTAATATATACTTAGTATTCCAGTCTAGTCCCTTATTACCTAAAAGTTATCAATATAACAAATGTTTTTACCTATGTTAGTCACTAATCACCATGTAATCAATAATAACAGGCTCCATATAACATATGCTAATATAAATTGAGCTTGTAATTTTGTATTGTGGGTTCAGTTTTAGCAAAAAAGTTTGTATTGTGGAAATACAAGGTGTTTTCGTCATTAGTTATGGAAATCTTTGTGACTTATCAGTGAAGTGATCTATGTTCTTCATAAGTGTATGGGTTTGATTTAGTTTTGTAGTTGTGGACATCATTTGAATGAGTTAATTTGTTTGCGCGTGTGGGTGTGAGAGAAAGGGAGAGGGAGGGGAGCAGGTGGGGCGTTGTGATGAGAAAAGCTATGACACTTTGTGAACTTCCCAAATGCATCTTATGCCGTGCATTTTAAAACCATCCTTTTTTTTCTTTGTGCGTCAGTACATGATGAGCTTCCAAATCTGTATGCCTGTGATCATTCAACCATGGGAGTTTACCAAACTTGTCAATCCAATTCTTTTGCCTTGCTTTGACCATATATGTTTGCAGAGTGTTGATTGACAGTCATGTTTTCTTTTTTGTGCATCTTTACATGGTGGGCTTCCATATCTGTGCAGAAGATGCCAACTATACAGGTAAATTCCATATCAATAAGCTATCTCTGAGTAACTTGAGCTATTCCTCCCCTTTTCAACTTTCTTCTCTCTAGTAATGAGGATGATTATGTTACAGCTGTGGAAAGATGGCAAGAAACAAGCTGAGGTAATCGGTGGTCACAAAGCATATTTAGTCATCAATGAAGTTCGAGACATGATTGAAAATGAGGATGGCACGTGAGGTTTTTAGTATGATAAGCAATCTCATATAATTTTTCTCCTTTTCACAGCTTCATTAACATGAAATTCAAATTTGTAATTTTTAGGGAAGAGAATTAATTGAAAATTGGTTCTTTTGTTTCCTCAAGTCCTTGCTTCCTGCAGGTATTATATGATTTTGCAATGAGAGGCGTCTTCGGCTTAGCCAAAGATAAACCCTTATTAGTTGCATAACCATGACTTTGTCTCCTTAATATTTGTGTTGGAACCAAGCTTTTGCCGGGGTAGTCTACTTGCATCAGCACTGCAAAACATAATGCATTTGGCGTGGCTGTGACATGATGCCAATGGTGGTTTCGTTTATGCCATTTTATTTCCAGATCAGGGAAGAGGGAGGACAAGAAATTAAACTTTTGTCACTGGAGCTGGTTTTCTAATTGCTCTTTCAATCTCGCCTCTTTTCAGATACTTTATTCGTCCCATTTTGTGGTATTTTATACGAGTGGACAACCCTATACATAATAGGAAAGAATAATTACAAAATACACATGAATTACACAATTATACTCCTGGTCCTAGATACATAAGGAATCACGCTAACACAAATCCCTTGATATAAATAAAGGATAAAGGGTGCTGCTTGGATGCGTGAAAGTTAAGAAATTGGAAAACCTATCTAATCAAGTTAGGGTTTCGGGCTTGGGGGGCTAGCGATAGCTTGGAGAAGACGAAAGGTACTGACAAGCGGAAGAAGGAAGAAGCCATGCCTGCTGTGCCAGAAAACATATACATATGTACCATCGAGCACACAGGATTGAAGGTTGCTTGCGTTGTCCATGCTATTAGATTGAGCGATCTGTTATCATGCTCTTGCCCTAATCCAGATACCAGATCATGGCACAAGTGCAGTGAATTCTCATTCCGCCAAGTGGGTTATAGGGTGGATGACAATCTTAAGGAAAGTGTGGGTTGCGGATTTTGGGCTCCAAAATCCATTTCGCGGGAGGCTTGAAACCCCGAAACCCCTCGTGTGGGATCCATCTTTCGGGGTATTCGACCTGGCAGTCAGGAAATGGTCGACCTGGTCGACCCTGCCTAGACCTCCATTTATCGGAGGTTCCTTTGACTACTTTGACTTGTTTGCTCACTACTACTCTTATGCAGTTTTGACCAACATCCTTTTCTCCTCTCCAAATCTTCCATACATTTTCTCATTCGACTGCTCTAACCCACAATCCGAACGGGAGATTACAGAGTCTTCTTGGTTCAAAGGTCTCCCTTGCCCTTTACCCTTTTATGACAAAGCTTAAACTGTGGTTGATGATGATGATGATTGCCTAATGTTTTACCTATCAGGCAAGTGGTTGTTCTTTGCCTATAGTAGTCTACCAAATGTTCAATGATGATACTATGCGCATTATCGGAGCTCTTATGATGTTTGCAGACCATTCCAGTATAGTTTTGTCCGTCTGGGAGAGCGAAAAATCTGTCTCATTCTGGCATGTTGCATGGACTTTCTCATTTGTGATTGGATTCCTTACAGTCACACTCAGACTAATATTGGGTTTACGCGCTTTTTTGTGGTAACCTTAGAATTTTCAAATACAAGGGACAGGGACATCCATTCGGGGAATTCACAATCCTTAATACTCGCAACTTTGATAGCAAGCCGCAGTCTGAGGATACAAAAGTTAATTAATCTTCTTGGTTGCTTTGTGCCGCGGTAAATATATAATTCCTACACCAGAAACTGGAAACTGGTGGTTAATTCCCTTTGGCATTGTTAGATTATCAACTAATCAGTTAAAAGTATATATGCTTCTTTCTTTCAATGATTTTCTGGTGGACCATGCACCAATTCTGTAGCTTTAATAAATTCATGACATTCCTTTCTATAATTAATATGCAAATATATATTTCCTTGTGTGACATTCATATATACTTCTTAATTACAGTGTGAGGTTTCTATCTTCTTATTTTAATTTGTTGATGTTTGATTTATAACTAGTTTTGTTTGTTGGGGAAATTAACATGGGCAATGCAATTCTTGTGCCTTGCTTCGACCATATAACATGGTTTTTTGCCTGTGATCATTCAACCATGGGATCGAGTTTCCCAAACTTGTCAATCCAATTCTTTTGCCTTGCTTCGACCATATATGTTTGCAGAGTGTTTGTGGGAAAACTCACACTGATCCAAACAGCCAATCACGGCTCGACACGTGGCTGGTCAAAACCAACCTTGAAATTGACTTTCAAAGGTCGTGTTTGAATTTCCACGTCACCATTTGGCTCGGCATCTTTTCCGTCAGGTCGGGTCGGCCCTCGCAACGGACATTCCAGATCCGATCCGACCCGATCTGGGGATCTCCAAAAGCCCGAGTGATCGCCTTCCCTAAAGGAATCAACCCGGTTCGGCTCGGCTCGGTTTTTATCTCTGCTCTCCGCCAAACAAACGCCTTCTCCATAATTCTAGTCATAGCTGGCTACGATTTTAGGAGACAACCGCATTCGGATCGGCTCGGTATAGATATCCTCATCCGATCCGATCCAGTATTAACTTCACGATTATTCATGGAGATCTATATCCAGCTCGGCTAGACATTCCGCCGCCACTCCGAGGGGGATCACATTGAGACGAAACCGCCACGCTTAAATGCACCTGACACAAATCCCCTGACAGATGGAATATCCAGCCTGCATCCATGACTATTGGGGAAGTTTGTCTGAACCTTCCAACCTTGCATTTAATGGAGCATTCAATGCAGCATTGAATACTGAGGAGGTGAGTAGCTGTGCATGCAACTAGTTCTGACCAAGCGCGTGGGTCTCTGGCAACCATTCATTCACATGCAGGTAACTTACTTATTAAGTCTTCCTTTGCCTATATAAGGCACCATATATGCACAAATGGGGGGATCGATCCATCTAGCTATCAACCTCTCATCAGACAAAAACTTACAAAAATTTCCACTCACCCAAGAGCATACCCAACTTGCTGAAAATAAACCCAGAACATTTGCCTTGTTCTTCCTATTCTCTCAAGTTCATCCTTTGTTCTTCCTCACCTACCATCAAACACCATAACTGACTTCATCATCGGAGCGTGTTTGGCTGGTACCACACCGGTCCATCTCCTTTGATCTTGTTTTTCTTACAGGAAGGTCTCACATCATCATCCAGTAAGGCATCTGATTAGCCAAATCATCATTTCTAAGTTGTTGCATCTGCCTTACGGGAATTTGCATCAACACAGAGTACGTGTTGATTGACAGTTATGTTTTTTTTTTTTGTTGCATCTTTTCCTTTGGTGGGCTTCCTTATCTGTGAGTTCAGTGTAATAGTAGATGAGTACATCCCACACGTATCTGCAATTGCAATGCAAAGTTTGTGGGAATATATAGTTTTTGATTAATTGGTAGCAAAACTAATGTTAAGGCATTGAAAAGGGCCGGTAACAATTGAAGTGATGCTGCAGGCAGGGCAGCGTGCAATAAGTAACAGCCTTTTCTATTATTTCTACGTAAAGGGCAACTTCCTTGGGTAACAAGAAGAACCAAAAACTGATAGAGCCAACAACAGGATTACACAGTTTCCTTCCATTTGAAACCAAAGCTGCTTACACAAGTTTGATTATCGTGCAGGCATTGAATTCAATGGCTTGGAAGCTTGGAGGGTTGAGCACACTTGATAAACCCATAAGAATTCTTTATTTAATGATAACACCGTAATACAGCACGAAATACAGTATGAATACGGCAAATAGGTAACAAATTCTAAACACTATTGGGCCTACCCGCCTAGGTTTTGGCTATTTGGTTTCCCCAACGAATGAGTATAATTTAAACGGCAAAGTCCTTAATTACAACATTTAGCTTGATTAATTTAAGTGAGATTTAGAGTTTAATTTATTTTATAAATCTTTTTTAAATTAAAACTGATATTTTAATTAAATTTTTTTATTTTTCTTTTTTAACGGCTTTATGTTAGGTTTTAACTTCAAAATTTTGGACTTCGTTCAAAATCTTTGAGTTAAAACCTAACATGCAGGCTCTATAAACCTCATTCTATATTTTAAGAGAGGAAATATTCTTCAAATAGGGGCAACACTTTATTATAAATAAATTTTTTTTTATAAATTATTATTAATTAAAATGATTTTTTTATAAATTTTAAAATACCTCCGGTGTTTATTTAAAAATAATTTTTTTAAAAGGCCTAAGTCTAATTATCTTTTCATTTAATATATGTGTCAAAATCATTTAATTATATGATTGTAATTAAATAAATAAATATTGTTTTTTTGATTAATATAGAGTTTGAGTATTCGTCAGTGTGACTGATATGTTACAAGATAATTCCTAGACTCAAGGAATGTACAATTCAGATTACTAGACCATGGGATAGAGTTAAAAATGTTGTGCAATTGGAGTTGGGGACTTAATGTGTGTATTATATGATAAGCAAACGATAAAACTGGAAGGAAATAAATGACAAACCAAACAAGCCCCTTGTATTAAAACGCAACCAAAAGAAACAAACACATTTGCCACAACGTCCATGCACGTAGCCCTCCCCCACCGCCCATCACCGTACATTCCCCAAATCAAACGGCCCGCGTTCCCTCTCGTCCCCACCAAAACTCTCCTCTCTCTCCAAAAATTAAAGAGCGGCCGTTTCGAAGGAGAATCAGGCCCACGCGATCTCATCATCCCCAACCTTCGTAGCTTCGCTCTCTTTCTCTCTCTGTAAAGTTTCTCTCTCTAACCCTTTGGAATTGTTCCAAAATTCCTTCGCCTAGATTTTCGATCACACAAAAGCCAAATTTTCGATTACACGGAAAAGCTTTGCCTTTTCATACATACACATATAATCTGCAAATACCAGAATTCTAGCTCCTTTTGCCTTCTGTTCCACCACGTAAGTCCCTCTTACGACGCCGTTTCATCCTTGCCCAGTTCAGTTTCCAATTTCAATACAATTCGCGAAGATTACAATGACTGAAATTTTTGTTTTTCTAAAATTCGCATTGTCATTATTATCGTATTGCTGATTTTGATATGTTTCCTTATTTGTCGCAGTTACCGGAGGAGGATCTGTTTGGGCTCTGTTCGTGTTGATCGATGTGAGGATTGCTCCTCACGCTTAAAGGTGTGGAAACTGGAAAATATGTGGTTTCAATTTTTGTTGTGGGAATGAAAATTGGCACTGAAATATTTTGATGGATGTCATTATGGGATGGAATTGTTTGCTTTGAATTTTATTTTATATTGTTTATTTTTTATTTGGGCCCTTCTAATAAAAATATTAGCAGAAAAACTAGCTGAAATTTGAGAATTCAAATTGTTTATCTATTTGGTTTGGTCTCCTAAATTCCTAGCAACCAAAGAGGGTGTTAGGGTTAGGGTTAGGGCTTGAATTTGGATTGTGATGGTGGTGTACCATGTTTATATTATTCTGTTAATTGTGTGTTTTCTTTCTTTTTTGTTTTTAATCAATTACAGTTTTGAAGATGGCTACTGGGAGTAACATAGATATGCTACCAACCCTACATAATAATGTGCAAGAAACCAATGGGAATTTAGAAGATGCTTTGCAGAGTGAGCTTGAATTGATTCTAAGGGAGCAGCGCAATCAGTGGGCCATTCATCGGGAACGGGAACGGGATCTCAATATGTATAGGAGTGGCAGTGCACCACCAACTATTGAGGGCTCGCTAAGTGCCGTGGGTAGTCTCCTTAGGAACTCTGATTTTAGGGATATGAGTAGTAGGATTAGTAATAACAGTGGGGTTTTGTCCGAAGATGAGATTCGCTCACATCCTGCTTATCTTTCGTATTATTATTCGCATGACAACATTAACCCAAGATTGCCTCCACCACTGTTGTCAAGAGAGGATTGGCGTGTCGCACAAAGGTTTCAGGCTGGTGGGTCTTCTTTTGAGGACATTGGGGACTGGAGGAAGAAGAAGTTGGTTGATGATGGTGATACTTTGTCCCTGTTTTCAATGCAATTGGGACTTTCGGCACAGAAGGCAGAGAATGATTTGATGGAATTAAGGAATGTCAGTAGGAGAGATGTCCCTAGACAGACTTCATCTGAGTGGCTTGATAGAGACTCAGATGGTTTGATTGGATTGTCAACAACTGGGCTTGGTGCAAGGAGGAAGAGTTTTGCTGACATTCTACAGGTAATCAATATTGAAGACTTTATTCTGTGGCATTTCTGTGGTTATTTTTCCTCTTCCTTTTTAGATGTCCAGCAAGGTGCACATGTCTATAAGTTCTACCAGATTGTAATGCAGAAGCTTTTCTCTATCTGAATTCTTTAATTTGATATGTTTAAAATTACCTTTCTTTGCCAACTAAAATTTAAACAATATGGTTTGGTTTGGCATGAGCAACTACTGTGATGAAGTGCTTAGCTATTATGATCTTGTTTCCTATTCTGGTGTCCTGTTACATTGATAACTGGCATGTGGTGCAGGAAGGACTTGATCGACCTGCTTCCTTGTCTGTTCCCCATTCAAGGCCATCAAGCCGTAATACTTTTGGTGATATTATGGACTCCACAGGCATGGCTGATACCCATCCAGTAGGGTTACGTAATGGAGTGGAGCCTGCAGAGGGCTTGCATAACGGAGCAGCTCCAAGTGGCATGGTGAGAGTTCAGAGCCATGGTACCACAGTTTCTCATTCCTTTGCTGTGGGTGGTTCCCTGTCAAGAAGCAGAACCCCTGAGCCACAACTATTTGGGAGGTCTCCCAGTTCTGGTCTTCCTCCTGTGGGGAGTAGAGTATTTCCTATTGAGAAGAAGAATGTTGCCGGTGGAGATATCCAAAATGGTAATTCTTCTGGCATGACTGAGTTGGCTGATATTGCAGCCAATTTATCTGGTTTAAGCCTGTCAAAAAGTAGACCTGCAGATGAAGATAGTTGTGTTCAATCTCGGCTTCGTATGGATCTTGATAATCAGCCTGATTTTCTATTCAACATGCCAAATGGTCATAATCAGAGGCTGCAGCAGCAACTGATAGACAAGTCAAATGCTGAAAAATTCTCTCTTGCTACGAACTATGCTCATTTAGAAAAGAAAAATGGGATTGTAACAAATCGTAATGCTTCCAATGGGCTAGTTAATTTTCCCAGAAGAACTTCTTCTCCCAGTCTATACTCAAAAGGGAGTTCTTCAGGCTTTGCAACTTTGGAAGGATCTAATGTTCATTATCAAGATGCAAATACTCCAGGTATGGACTTTGATACCCATGCAGCTGGGGCCTATCCTGTAAATCCGAAGTTGAATTTGACAATTAACAATCATCTTGATGCAGGTAAGTTTGTTGCTTCTTCAAATTTTCCTGCAAGTTTTCTTTTCTACCATCATAGAACTTTGGTTGAATAGTTAGTTAGCATTGACAATTCCCCCCTCACCCCAAACCCTCTTTTTGTGGGATGCAGCTGCTTTGACTGGTAGTGGAGATGGACAAAGTCTGAACAGACAGGGAAACAAAGTAGGGCCCGGTCTTCATTCTTCAGTTATGGACCCATCTTATATTCAGTTTTTGCAAAGAGCTGATTATGCAACACGTGTTATGGCTACTCCAAGTGGTTATTCTCAGAGTAAAAATCACTTTGGCACTTTGCATGGAGACTTGGAGGGGCTTCAAAAAGCATACCTTGAGGCGTTGATTGCTCAACGGAAGCAACAGTACGAGTTGTCACTTTTAGGTGAATCTGGTGGTTTTAATCATGGCTATTATGGGAATCCATCATACGGGCTTGGCATGGCATATCCAGGAAACTCAATGGCAAACTCTGTTCTTCCTTCTGTTGGATCTGGAAGTCCAATGCTTCAGAATGAGAAAATATCACGCTTTAATTCTATGATGAGAAGTTCAATGGGAGGGTCGGTGAGCTCCTGGCACTCAGATATTGAAAATGACCTAGAAGGAAGACATGCATCATCATTATTAGATGAGTTCAAGAACAACAAGAATAAGTCTTTTGAACTTGCAGATATTGTTGATCATGTAGTTGAATTCAGGTAGATATAGTTCTTGGTGTATATTATTCTTAGGTTTCTTTGGCTGTGACTCTGACTCCACTATCTTCTGCTCCAAAATGCAGTACTGATCAGTATGGAAGTCGCTTTATTCAGCAGAAACTAGAAACTGCCACTGTAGAAGAAAAAATGAAGATTTTCCCTGAGATTATTCCTCATGCTCGCACCTTGATGACTGATGTATTTGGGAATTATGTCATACAGAAAGTATAAGCCTTTTTTTTATTTTTCAAAATACTCAAAAATTGCCTTCCTTGCAGTTTAAAATTAGAAATTTAATTCTGTGTGAAATTGCAGTTTTTTGAGCATGGTACAGAAAGCCAAAGAAATGAATTAACCAGCCAACTTACTGGACATGTTTTGCCTCTCAGTCTTCAAATGTATGGTTGTAGAGTGATTCAGAAGGTGATTTCCTGATCCCCAAATTTTGATCTTCTTCCTATTTATATCCTTTTAGCAATGCCTTTCTAGATGTTAGCTTTACACCTTTGATCTGCCTCAATATGCTAGCCTTGCACCTTTGTGGTCTTTAGTTATGAGAAGTATGCTGCCCATTCAAATGATTATACCTGTTCTGCTATTCTTCCCCAGTAGATTCTTGGATTGTAGAGAGAGGTTTCTTTGATGTCCTAGAAATGCATATCTCAGGGTTAACCCTGTTTCTCTTGTTTGTTGAAATTGTGGTTGTGAATGGGGATAAAATTAAATTTTGGGAAGATATTTGACTTGGTGAATCATCTTTTCAATCTTTTGTTGGGAAAGAAATTTTAATGCTCTAAGTTTTATCACAGGCCTTGGAAGTGGTTGACGTGGATCAACAGGCTCAAATGGTGTCAGAGCTTGATGCTTCAGTCATGAAATGTGTCCGTGATCAGAATGGGAATCATGTCATTCAGAAGTGTATAGAATGTGTCCCTCAAGATCAAATTCAATTTATTATTTCATCCTTCTATGGACAGGTTGTCACACTTTCCACCCATCCTTATGGTTGCCGTGTCATACAGGTTAGTTTTCTGCATCTTCTTTCTTTGTAGGGATTTTTGTATCTACTAATGCAATCCCTTTTGATGCCTACAGAGGGTTCTGGAACATTGTGACGATTCAAATACACAACAAATTATCATGGATGAAATCATGCAATCTGTATGCATTCTGGCACAAGATCAGTATGGAAATTATGTTATTCAGGTATTCCATACTCTTTAGATATTGGTATGCATATGGTTGAGCTACAAGGTTTTTTTTTTGTGTATTATGTTAGTTTGGTTATGTTCCAGAAATTGTGCATCATGTCCAATGGAAAATGCCTCCTTTTTTTTTTTTTTCCTAGAAAAAAAGGATTATGCTGCATGGCTGGACATATTTTCCTAGCTGGATGAGCACACACTTAATTGGTTGGGAAATATTAATGTTCTTAATGACCAGATTTCATCTTGTTTGGGATTATTATGAGCAATTGTACAAGGCTGTATGCTGAGGTGCCAGATTAAATACTATTTATGATATATCTCTGATTTCATCTCCTTTGCGATTATTCTGAGAATTGATACAAACTGGATGCCAAGGCACTTGATATTTCTTTTCTTTGATAGATCACATGCTTGAAAACTGATACACTTTAGTCTCCCTGTTCTGAAAACTCATACTATTTATGATATGTAGCATCATTGACTGTGTGTAGCTGATAAATATTCTTGTTTGGTAGCATGTCCTTGAACATGGTAAACCACACGAACGGTCTGCAACTATTTGCAAGCTTGCAGGACAAATTGTAAAGATGAGTCAGCAGAAGTTTGCTTCTAATGTTGTGGAGAAGTGCTTGAGTTTTGGGAGTCCTGAGGAGCGTCAAATTTTGGTGAATGAGATGCTTGGTTCCACTGATGAAAATGAGCCCTTGCAGGTATGTGCCATTCTCTTAGTTTTCATAAGATGATATTGTTTTTTCTTTTTTGGGAGAATATAAGATATGTTTTGAATATTATTCTATACTATGGTGGCAATTTTGATGTGATACAATCGCAATGGCTGTAAAATGGAAATTAACACAATCAACGGCTTTTGGTGGAACCACTAAGTTCGCAATGTCTCTCTCTCTCTCTCTCTCTCTCTCTCTCCACTCAGACACACATACACACAGCTATATATAGCTAGCAATATGAGATGCTTTTGTTAAGCTCATCAATTCATTAATCCTCGTTGCATGACAAAATATGCAAACATGCAGGCCATGATGAAAGATCCATTTGGAAACTACGTTGTGCAGAAGGTTCTTGAGACTTGTGATGATCGGAGTCTTGAGTTGATTGTTTCTCGCATTAAGGTTCATCTGACTGCCCTGAAGAAGTACACCTATGGTAAACATATTGTTTCACGTGTTGAAAAACTCATCACAACTGGAGGTGAGGAACCCTTATTTTCCTTTTCATGCTGAAATTATGTTTCTTATATTATTATTATTATTATTTTTGCAAAGCATACTGATTGGTAACAAATATTGACCCATCATATGCAGAGAGGCGCATAGGGTTGTCATCCTCATTTTCTTCTTGAGGCATCCCAATTGGAGCAAGCAAGGCATTTTTCCTGTTGCCATCACCAATAAGTATGCACCTTTTGTACAGCTAACATGGACAGTGACCTTAGCAAGTTCGTTGGATCCTATAATATATATAGAGAGAGATAATTATAGTTGTAAATAAGCATGGCATCCAGAGTCCCTGCGATGTGATATTTTGTCTATTCGCCTCCTATTGTATATTTTGGCTCACTGGTTGTGGTCTGACCATGGAGACTCCACATGGAGGATCATTCTAGGCTGTTCAGGGAATGAAGGGCAAGTTAATAATTTGTTTGCCTTTACGCCTGGGAGTACATGTAAGAAGGTTCATTGTCTGTAAAGCAATATTCAAGTGTAAATGGTTAACTGCATTTTGAAAGAGAGGGTAAATAGGGAGTGTTCGTATATGGTGGGGTCTTTGAATTTGCGAACATTATGTATATATACTGCAATTTTCTCCAGATGATATATTTTACTAGTCTTTTTGCAGTTATCTAATCTTGCTCCTTAAATATGTTTTATTTTTTTTTTCTTTTGCAATTATTCCATTCAATGTGTAGCTCATTACACAATTGCATGTATTGATAGATGAGCTTGCATAACCAGTTGAATTTAAACAAGGATACTAACTAATCCCACACTGGTTAGCTACATGGAGGAATAAATTCAAATGAAACTAAAGCAAAGAGCAACTACAAAAATTGACAGAAAGGAGGGATCAAAATAACATTTAATTCTTCACCTCTTTTTCATTCTTGTGTCAAAAAATTCTTACTCATAGGCCAAACGGCAAATTAAGCACAAAAGGTCCTTTGATTTAGATCATTGCAGTATTTACTTTCCCAAGGGCTTGACAAATCTAAGAAATGAAGAGAGGTGACTTCGAAACAGGTGCTTTGCTTGCAGCTATTTCATGGCAACCTTCAGTATATTGAGATGTGGTGCAAGTATTGAACCACATCAGTTGTTAACTTCTTAACTCTCTGCTTAGCACCAGTAAATTTCTGTTAGTCATACTTCATTTGAGTCTGGAACACCAGATAGCTGCCTCTCGTTTGAGTTGTTGTATCTAGGTGAATCACCATCATGCCAAGCTTGTTCTTAGTAAAACAAACATTCACTCTTTTATTTCCCAAAAGTGACAACCCTGCATATCCCAAGTCTTCATCAATTTAAGCATCCAATTTCATTTATAATCTTTGAACTCCTCAGTCAAAAGATCCTTCACTATTTCATTTATAATCTTTGAATTCCTCGGTCAAAAGATCCCTCACTAAATGAGGAGTAACTAAATTAGACTCTGTTCAGCCCTTCTACTCTGCCATCTCCTTTCTGTCTTCATTCTGAGAATCCGAATCCAAGTCCAAGTCCAAGTCCATATTCCCACGATCATCAAACCGGTTTCTCACTCTCCTATTTTTCAAGATCACTGCTGACTCCCTCATCAAATTAATGTACTTACTCCTCACACTCAAAAGTGGATGCCTCTCAATAGCAGACTCATCACAGTAAGCCTCTTTAAGTATTGCCGTGCAAGTCTTGTTCCTCAGAGACAAATAAAACATATGGGGATGCCTCTCAAATGCTTTGTGCACCTTCTGTGGCAGCCCCATGTATTTCTTAAGACACAGCAGTTTCTTCCTCTCTGCTGAATGCTCAACAAAGAGACTAAGCAACTCATGAAGAAGCCCCACAACTCGTTTCTCGGCTATATCACTATCCGGATCCAAATGCGAAAAATCCTCATATGGTGAAACATAGGGAAGCTGCTGAAACTCCTTTAGCCAATCCACAATCTTCCTCCTCAACCTCAAACCCTTGGAGGGGAACAATGAAAACTCAATTGCCTCCATTGGGCCTCCAAAATACACCCCTCTTTTCATTGCATTCCTTTGCACCACAGACAAGACCTTTTCACCACTCTCAATAGCCAATCCCTTTAACCCATCTTCCATCTCCACAAACCTAAAAGACCCATCAAAATTCTTTTCCGGGTGCAGCAAAAAATCATCAGGCAAACCCAAGTACCAATGCATTCCCTGAATAATTTTCAAAGGCAAAACCTTTCCTTTGCTCATCAAGATCAACTTTTTCAACCTATCCCTCAATTCCTCCCTACAATCCTCATAAACCCTTTTCTCCTCTCTATCAATCTCAGCAGCTTCAGGAGTCAATTTAAACCAAGGATGATTGTAATGTGGACCAGTAAACTCTTCAAAGATTGATGGGTATAGCCTCAAGAACCTTGCAACCTTCATGGGAATATCCAATTGTATGCCCCTTTTGGACACATAAGAGACTGGGATGCAACCATTGGGGTCTTGTGCAATGCAGTTCTTGAGGGAGATGATGGGCTTAAGCACTATGGACTTGTGGATATGCTCAATAGAGTCGTAGTACGTGTCTTTCTTCCATTTCATGTAGACATCAACGTAGTTGGATTTCTGGGTGTATGTGTAAGGAGGGTTTTGGAGATGGTTCAGGAAGGAAAAAATTGTTTTTTCAGAGGGGAAGAGTAGCTTTCTTAAGGTTTTGGAGGTGGGTTTGTTGGATAACATATGGTTTTAGAAAAATCAATAAATTTGAGGGGGGATTTGAAGGGTAAGGGATAGAGTATAGCTGATGAGAAAGAGAAATGGAGTGGTTGCAGCAAATAGCAGCAATGGCATAATCTAATATCAATGGCATAATCTAATATCGGGAAGATTATCAGGGACATGGCATATCAGTAAAAATGGAAAACTTTGTAGCGTGGGGCCCGAAATTTATACTCAAGTTTTAATGGAATTCGATTTTTTTGTTTTTTTTAAAGAAATTTTCCAGGAAGGCTTTTTTCAACCCAAAATAGAAATAATTATTTTTATGACATTTACGTGAAATATATTTGGGACTGTCGATTAAGTCCAAAATATATAAGGGAAAATGTTTCAAAAATGCCTTAAACTTCGACATTTGTTTCAAGATGCATATATTGTATTAATGACTCAATGTACTCCCTTATTTTTAATTTTGAAGCCAATTTGCCTATTTTGGTAGTCCATTTATATTTTTTTGTTCAAAAAACGATTACGTGCATAAAGTAATTTAATTTTTATAAACTTTTATTACAAGTAAAATATCGAATTTATTTTTGAAAAAATGATCACGTGCGTGACACGTAATAATTTTTTGACTGAATTTGCAACCAAGTTGACGGAAGTAACATACTGACATCCAATACAAATTTACAATATATAAATCCTAAATTGATTCATGAGGTAAAGTTTAAATTGTTTTTGAAATGTTTTCCTAAAATATAACGAGGTTATAGTAAAATAAATTGATATGTTTGGAAAATATTGAAATCAAATAGGTCAAATATGCCATATTCAAAATCAAATAGTTTGGGAATCATAAAAGTAGTGATTTGTGTTTTAGGGTTAAAATAGTTTAACCTTCAATCCAAGAGAGCTTTCATGAATTATTTGAGTGACCCCATTTGAATTCAAGACTTTACTTGATTGACCAATAATGACTTGTTCGTCTCTCACTAATTTTCATCCGACATTCATTTTTTATTTCTTTTTCAGAAAAAAAAAAAAATGCATCACCATGACAATCCAGCCATGGTGCCCCAGATTAATAGAGCAGCCATGGCAACACCAACGTTTTGGAGGGGTTTGAGTCTTTGAGAGATGGAAAGGCGGATGAGATAAAAGGGTGGGAAAATTTTCTTTTTAATTTTTGTGTTCTGATTTTTCAAGGCTTTGAGCATTCCTCAAAAAACAACACTCCCTTGGATTATGAAAATTTGAAGGTAGTCGCAAATGAATGTACAGAAAGCTTACTAGAACTAGAAAATATGTATGTAAAAAAAATACTTAGGTACAAAATCGACTGACAAATCATCTAAATCAAAGAATATACTACATACAAAAGAATCAAAGCAGTGAAGCATCAGCCTTCGGTGCAAGTCTGCAACACCAACCACCACCAGCAGCTGAAATAAGCAAAGGAACCATATAATGCCATCTTGCGTCCAGCACAATGCAACAGGCAATCTGCCTCCGATCATCGGAGCCTAAGGTCGAACATGTCAACACAACACTGAAGCTTCCTCAACAGAAAAGCAAAAAATTGCAATCATCAATTCCTAGCTTCCGAAATTCCACCATTTCTTCTTTCTCTTTAAACATGGTGGAGGAAGTTCTGAAAACAAGAGAACAAAATAAGATGAGAAGATAAAATTTGTTAACATGGCAGCAACTGTTTCTGAAATCCTACACNCCTTTTTTTTTTTTTTTTTTTTTTTTTTTTTTTTTTTTTTTTTTTTTTTTCCATAGATGTATGTTCAGAATGTTTCTTCTCATTTACCTCCTTCAGGATAGATTGAATTGTAATGCACCTCAGCCCAAAAGCTCAAGCAAATAACTGCACAAAAGTGAAAATATTAGTAAACATGACCAAATACAGTGACAATACAGAAAGGGAAGGGGGGAAGAATGATGGAAGTATATTAACTTCAAAAAATGTTACCTCTATTGGACTTTAGAGCATGTGGAAGGATCTCAATATAACATGTATCCTTGAAGGAAGTTATTACAAATATCTTGACACCATACTGCAGTAAAATAATGGCCGTATCAATTGACAAATGAGTAAGTTTCTATATGAAGGAACTAACAACACCCAAATTCATGTCAATGAATCAAATCATTAAGAAGAAAGCAATAGATTACTTGGGTTCAGGTTACATGAACTCATGTGAAAGTAAAATGGAAGACAAAGAAAAACATAGAATAAAGAAAGTAATAACTAATGCAGCATAGAGATATATGTACATGTACAACCAAAAACTGAAGAACTTTGCACAAAGAAATGATTCGAATTATGTAAAGGAACAATGATTTCTCGTATGCAAGCTTTACAATACACTTGTTTTCTTTGATACAAGAAATGCAGATTTAAATTGGTGCCATAAAATTATCTCCATCTGTAGCACTTTTATATAAAGTACTAAGAATAGCAATTGGCTTAATTGAGTGATGAAATTCCTTTTAGAATAAACTCAAAAGGCTCAGCTTCTAACCACAAAATTTACCCATGTACAAATATTAAGTTCAATCTAGTGCAGCACGTAAGCAACAACATAGACACCTAGACCACAGGTATGCTTTTAAGACAACCAAGAAAAGAAAAGGCATGAAGTAAAGACTGTACCCAATCTGCAGCAGCCTGCAATGTGACATGGTCACCCCATTCACCACTCCTATTTCATCCACGTCAAAAAGAATAAATAAATAAATAAGCAAGAAAGAGATGTAAGCTTGGGATAGGAAATTATAAATTAAGAGATGAGCACAATACTTGCTCATTGTCTTTAGATAATCAGCATAAGCCATAGGAACATAACCCTCGTACATTTCTGGGAGACTCTTGAGCTGAGACATCCAAACATAAGGAAAAGAATAAAAATATTGGATATCTGCAACGTCACAAAAATACTTTAAACTCAACTACCAAAGATACACTTACTGAAAAGCCAACTAACCTGTTGAATAATTTGTTCTCTTACGAAACCATGGTATTCAGAAGAACGATAGAGTTGATCTGATAAAGCACGAAACTGGGAAAATAAGACACTAGTGAGACATTCTCAAGTTAATTGAGTAAAGGACTGCACAGTATTACATAACATATAGTCAGATAAGTTTGCACTCTAAATTATGTAGAAAGTTATGATACATATAAATTCAAGAATTGCAGTTACAGTTTAGAAAGCAGGAATCAGCAAGGCTGGACGACAATTACCATTCACAATAGATAATGCATTATTCTACACATAAAAAAAGGGGAGGGGGGGGGGGGGAGAAGAGTTGAAATGGAACTAAAAAAGGTTGATAGAAAGACTTGTTAGTGACTATAGCTAATTAAAAGGTAAAAAAATAAAAAGATTTGTCTCACTCTTGGTTGCATCCACAGACTCTCCAATGTGAATGTACCTTTATATCGTGGTTCAATTAAATTTTGTTTTATCATAAAAAAAAAAGGGAAAGAAAAGTGATAGACCCATGCTTTATGTCCCACAACAATGAGGCAAAACATGTACTTATGCATTATACCTTAAAGTTTCAAGTATATGAATTTAACATGAAGTTAAAAATAAAACCAACCTGACAGTTACCATCTCCCTGGATCTTACACTCCACCAAATTATACAACAGCAGTCTGTTAAAAGAAATAAAAAAGTAAAAGACCATATATCAGAAGTGAAGCATATCAGACCAATTTCATATTTGTTTATAGAATTAGGCCAACACAGAAAAAAGAGCACTGAATATGCCTCCTGAGAAATAAATAAACAACAGTAACCAATAAGAAAAATGTAATTGGAAGCAATGTCACAATAGCACCTGGGACACAGAACACACACACAAACACGAAGTTATGTGCTTGACATGATGCCAACACAGCAGAAGAAGGAAACCAAGAACTTCAGTCCAAAACATTCCTCAACTACAAATTATTGTCTCCCCTATATCTATATATATGCTCCCCAACTCTGTCCCTATGGATCCACATATAAATGCTATTTGCAGTGTTTTCATTTTTCTAGCTTATATTTAAGTTTCCTTTGATTGCAGGCCAAACACGATAATTCAATCACCAGTACGGGAATCCTTCAAAAGTTATGACATATCCTTTATATACATATATATATATGTTATTTATTTATTTATATACATATATATATGTATGTATTTTTTAAAGTTTTGAGAAGAGAGTGAATTTAAAAAAGACCAGAAATGTGCACCTTCATAGTCAGCAGTGCATTCAACATAGAGGATCTAAATCAAAATCATTCCTAGCTCAACATCCCTCAATTAGCCATTTTAAAAGTTTAAGAAAATGACAAGTACAATTATGAAATAAATATATCCCTGGAGAAAAATTACTACTCATACAAGTATATAATCGAAAGGGGAAGTAGCTTAAAACACCTTTCTAAAAGCCTCTGATGATCTGATATCTCTTCATCAACTGAGGGTATTTTCTCATTCGTTTTAGGAATATGCTGCCAAAAAAATCATGATAGTGTCAATCCCAGTTTGATGCAATAAAGGGGAAGACAACTAAAATTTTAATATTGGTACGCTCACAACTCCATAAAAGCTAGACTCACAGGAACAGGAACCATCTGATTCAATCTTCTCCCCACTTCGCCATCAAGAGCAGACTCATCTGTTATGTCCAACGAACGCAAAAAGTCTTCGGTATCAAATGAGTATTCTCCTTCACTATGATCATTTGCTTCCTCGTTTCTGTTTCTTGTAGGATCATCTGCCTCATTTTCTTTATTTCTATAATCATCAGTGTCCATCTTTCTGCCAAAATCATTCACTTCATCCAGAACACTTTCAAGCCCTACAGATTTCCAGCGTTTCATCACAATAAGTAGAACAAATATACAACCCAAATCAGAGAGCTAAATGAGAATGCCAATTTCCAGATTCCCATACCAGAACCACTGTATCTGTTTGAAGGACCAGCCCAATCCTGTTGAAGAATCGATGCTTGCAAAGGCCCATCTCCATAACCAGAAAATCTTGACGCTTCTACAGAAGCAAGCTTTGATAACTCTTCTTGAAGAGCATGAGCTATAACCTCATCATTCTCAACAATACAAGGCTCAATATAACCTTCTCTAAGATACTCCACTTGACTAAAATCTTGGTCATATCCAGTAACAGTACTACGAGAGCAATCATTTGAAATAGTGCAAACATCCAATTCATGGAGACCCCATCTTACGATGTCAGGATCAATGTTAGAAGTTTCCATGTGCTTGTATTTCAACAACACTGCCTCTGCTCCTAAAGCTACCTAGTAAGCCCATTAGATTTCAATAACTGAAAAACGAGTAAACGATACAATCATATACATAGAAACTACATTTGCAATTGATTGATCCAAGTTCATAATCATGCAATTAATTACCTCAAAACCAATCTCAAATTTCAAGCACTACCCCATAATAAATTAAACAAAATCTGAACTTTAAAACTTCATATCATTTCTAAGTAACGTTAAGAAAACTTAAATTGCACGGCACAGAACATGAATCACAAAACCCTAAACCTAAAACCTCCCAATTATTGAAATCAAACCCAAAAAAGAATGAAACTTTGAATTCACAAAATACCCAGAAAAATGAAACGAACACGAAACTAAATTTAAAACAATAATAGTAATGATAAATAACGATAATGATACACACGGACCTTTAAATCCAAAGCATGGTATTAGGGATAAAAGAATCTTGGAGCGGAATGGTGAAGAGAGTCTCTGTAAATGCACGCAATATGGAAGGAATATAGGGGAGGAAGATAAGAAGTTGTTGAAATATAAAACCGCCGTCAGTTTTAGCGTCTTTTCTTGAAAATCGAAAATCCGATTTCCGCTCATATACGTCTCGCTTTGCAGCGTGAAACGGGAACCGCCCCATTATGACGTGGCACGCGGGCACGGATAACCTGGATGACTTCCTGGCGACACGTGTTGCTTGTTAAGGCTGATTTGGGAAAGTGATGGATGAGTCTGCATTGGGTCCCGCAAATAAAATATAATAAATAGGGACCAATGGAACAATTGTAGCCTAAATCTTTGACCTTTTAAAATTGGCTTTGACTAATTTCATAAAAACTTAATTAATTGCGCCGATTCAAATTCTCAAAGTTCTAGAGCTTTGGAATTAGCTTTTTTTTCAAAAAAAATCAGAGAGAGAGTTGTCCTTCGATATAACAAAAAAGAAAATTGAAAATTTTACAACAATAATTTGGATAAAGTTACATTAAAAGTATTTAAGAGGTTATAAGTTGAAAAAATTATAGGGTATAACCGATATATCGTTATGTGGTATAATGTATAAGCCTATAAGGGTATTGGTAGATGATGTATTTATATTAGTAGAGTATAGTATTAATAATATCTACTCATATTATAACAAATAAACTGATTATACTACGTGTCAATATAACAGTTATACAGAATAATTTTTCTAATCTCTCGTAATTGCATATAATTGCATATATGCGGTTAAACGAGAGAATGTTTGTATACGAACAGTTTCACGAGAGTTTCAACTTCAAGAGACCAATAATTGTTCAAGTACTCATCTATGTTAACTTTACACTTCCATTCTGCAGTATATATAGAGCAGACCAGACCAAGTAATTAATTACAAATAAAGAAAAAAAAGAAGAAGAAGCATCATCATTGTTACATGAGCCTTGGCCCTTAATAACCAAAACAATCATGCCAATTCCCATTCAACTTCTCTCAACATGGATTCACAATTTTGGGTCTCCATATTTGCCAATTTAAGCAACCATTCTCTCCTATAAATGGATCCACAAACCTCCTCCTCAAAGCCTCTAGTTTGGATTCTGTGAAATAGTCATCATTGGAGGCCACACTCTTCAAAGGGAGTTGGGGGCTCCCCATGTCTGTTGTCTCCACAATTCTATTCACAATCTCCAACACTTCACTCATTTTGGGGCGTGATCTCGGCTGTCTCACCAAGCACCGGTTGGCTACAGCTGCTAGCTTTTGTGCAGCCTTGAGGGAGTAATTCCCTTCAAGCCTTGGATCCAAAATCAGCTGAAACTTCTTTGAATCTGCAGAGAGGTGTCCTCTCACCCATTCCAAGAGCTTTTGCTCGTTCTTGGGGCGGTTTCGATCCACAGGCTTCCTGCCTGTGATGAGTTCATAGAGGAAAATTCCATAGCTCCACACATCACTTTTGGATGTGAGATGCCCGGTTTGAATGTATTCAGGAGCTGCATATCCAACTGTTCCAACCACCTGTATAGAGAGATCAATTGGAAAGTGATTTTCAGAAGTTAGAGAAGAAAAAAACATAGAGTTTTTATTGAATAAGATCATGAAAATGTCAAACTTTTACAGGACGCAGGCTATTTGCGACTATTGTATATATATATTTTGACTGCTGAATCAACTTTGCATGCATAAGTGAGACATCTGTTGCACCTAGTTGTACAAGTCTAATTAATAACAATTTGAGAATAGATCCTCTGGTACAGCAAGTATAATCTTTTGTGTATGTGAACATACCGCAGTAGAGACGTGGCTCAGTCCATCTGACGGCCCCAACCGGGCTAATCCGAAGTCTGACAACTTGGCATTCCATTGTTCATCCAGAAGTATGTTTGAAGACTTGAAATCCCTAAAGATAATCTGTGACAGAAAATAATTTGAAAAGAAAACATCACTGTAAGTAATGAAGAGGTTATGTTTTCCTGTTTATCTTGTTGCAACACAGAAGAAAAATTATATCATTCTTAGCCAAAATCTGTATTTGTTCTTCACTGAAAACATTTTACATATAGCAAATAACCAACCAACTTGATCCCTATAGGAAACTTAGGCTCTGCCATTAGATATTTCTGTATGGGAATGAGTTGGTGTTGTCAAAAACTTCAGTTCATAAGCACTTCATTGTTTTCCTCCTCTGAGCCTAGTTTACCAACTAGAGAGAATGTATATGGTCTAAATGATACCACTCCAATATTTACTAGACTGCAGCAAGTATTAGAAAGTACCTGAAATTCCATTCCTTCATGGAGGTATGCTAAGCCGCGGGCAGTATCCTGGGCTATCTTCATCCTTGTGGCCCATGGGAGTGCTATCTGAAATCGGCTTGATAAGTGATCCTGCACACTTCTGTTGGGCATATATTCATATATCAGGAGCCGCTGGATCCCTCTTTCATCATCCTCAGCACAGTAGCCTAACAGTTTGACAAGATTTGGATGTTCAACAACTCCTAAAACATTAACTTCAGTCACCCACTCTTTGTGGCCCTGTTAGACAAAAGACAGTAAAAATATCAAACATCAAAATAAAATGGGTTGCATAGTGCTAACTAAATTCAAGAAATATGATAGGAAAAAGAACATATGTGTCAGGGCATTCCCATTTTGTTATTTTCAGAAAATGGATGACCCTGCTGGTTGTTTACGCTTTCACATTATCTTGTTTGCTGATTTAAAATGAAGCCCAAAAAAGCCTTCTTAAGGTTAACCTACTTAAAGTAGCAGAACTATAAGGATTTCACAGTATGATAGATGCTACCTAGGACATGATTACTGCCAAAATGATAAATAGATTTGGCAATTTATAGAATGTGTCGATTTTCTTTGAAAAATTAATTCTGCTCAACTTTCACTCCTTCACAACCATTTTGAGAAAAATAAATTTACAAGTTATTATCATTTCATAGTTTGTTATCTGAATATCTTATGGTTGTTATCAGAACTTCCACATCTGTTATGTCACATAACTTAGGTGAATTTGTGCAGTAGTTCCTGTCACAAGTTAAAGGGAATGCATCATATTCTTAACATAATTAATCCACCTAACTTTCACTGCAATGCTAATACTTTGGTTCCAATAATTTTTATAAATAATTTTATTATAATTTCAGAATTTGTTATTCTCACCATTAGATTAATGCATGTCTTATGCTAGGTTTGGACCTGATATCAGCATAGAAGAAGACTTGCCTGCAATCCCCTTTTACTCAGTTGTTTAACTGCAACCTCTGTTCTTTTATGTGAATCTTCTGTGCTCCGGATCATGCCCTTATACACGCCACCAAACCCACCCTCTCCAAGCATGAGGGAGAGACTAAAATTCTTTGTTGCTGATTTTAACTCTGAGCATGTGAATTCTCTGAGATTACTGTGTCGACTATGTGACAATGCTGCAAATGACTTCGCAGAGGAAGCTGTGCTGAATTCTGAGACATTCTGAGAATTAAACTCAGAACCAGACCTTCTCGGGTCACGATCAATCGAAAAGGAAGTGGAAGTGGTTCGAGCAGAAATAGACTGAGTTGTCTTTGGTTCATTACTCCTCCCTTTGTTGAACAAATAAAAACACTTCATTGCCTGCAGAAAGCTGATTGATTTGCTCTGAAGTCTAGAACATATAAACACACAATTCAAGAACTTCACATGTAAAAATAATAAAATATACATGATCCATACCCAAAATTCCCTCTGCACATATTCAATCAGCAGGCAGTCATATCTTTAATCTAAATGTTCCAATGATTTCACCACAGAAACAGAAAAGCAATGTTCTTCCCCTTTGAAATTCTTTTCTTTTACCAAAAGGGCCAAGACTAGAAAAACTCATCTGGTCAATTTTGCAGAAATCCTTTTCTTTCACCAAATATCAAAGGCACAAGACTTTGACCAACAAAAAAAAAAAAGGCACAAGACAACAAAAGGGGAAAAATAGTATAAAATTTAAGGATCAAATTATTTTGGAAACTATCAAAATTATAAAAACCCAGAATCCCATTTCCACTCACTTGAATTCTCACCAAACAGCATAATTCATTAAACATGATATCTCAATTTCAATAACTTTGCATTCTAAAACACCCAAAAGGGAAGAAAAAACGAAAAAGTCATATCAGTTGCCAAAACATAACTTACAAGTGGACAAAGAGCACTCACCTCTCACATGTGTTCAAGTCCAACAGATAGCTTTGCAGGAACAATTTGCCAACCTCTGCAGATCTTAATTTTGGTGTTTTTGAAAAGTGATCCGGAATCCCGCAAAAAGGTTTAAGAGCATCCAAAGAAACAACGAGCACTCCATGATATAAGGCAAGTCAATACAAGGCAGCTGGGGTCTAGCTCACCAACTAAGAACCCATTGGAAAAAAATTAAATAAAAAAGAAAAAATATATTAAAAGAGAGAGTCAGAGAGACAGACAGAGTGAGCAAAAGACACCCAAAGATTAAATAAAGGGAGATTTTATTGTAATTTGTTTTGTAGATTTGTAGGAGGAGAAAGTGAAGTTAATTGTGTGTGAAAGCGAATACAGAAAGAAAAGAAAGGTTTAAGGTGGTAGCCAAAAAAGAACGAGTCATCATCTCATCTGCATAGTATATACATATATTATATATTATCATACGTACTTTTCAAAGGTAGTTGCAAGTTGCAAGCCACACCCCAAGCTGTTCGGTTCTGTGGGGTGGTGGCCCATAATATCCCGAAGTTCAGAAAAAACGTACTTTCAGAACATAGAAAGTTCCATGACTACATATGTATCCCAAGTTGAATCCATTATTGATTTATTGCCTATGCTGTTCTAGTCGCTTCAATCTATATTGAAGGTTCCCAAATGCCAATGAACATGTTTTAGCTACTCTATTTATAACTAATGATTATAGATACAGTCTTGTTATTACTTGTATTATTAAATTATGAATAAAAAATATAATTCAAATATAATTTTACCAACTGAATAACCAACATAACATATATATCAAACTAAAGTATTCAATAAAAGAACATTTTCAGTAAAATCATGTAACCAAGAATGTAAGAACCTCCACCTCTCTACTAGCATAAACTTGGTTTACTCTTTGGTTGAACCTCTTACCAATAAGGCACATATATTATCCATCATGGAAAATATATCATCAATTATTTGGCAATCACTTTGATAAGGTTGTACACTTGTACTTGTGTGTGTTATTGATAGAGTTCTAAGGAGACAGGAATCTATGTCTGGTGGGTGGGCCATCTGACACTGTAAGGATCGTTCTGATCGAGCCTGTCTTCTTCCTCGGTTGTCTGACAATAGATTTAAATTTTTTATTTATTTTGGTTTTCTAGATCGTGCAGTGTGTTATAAACTTATAATTAATCTAATCCACATTTATGAAGCTTCTATTTCATCTCTCTCAAAATCAAAATATATAATCTGCAACTGCAAGTTCGTGTGCCTAGAAGGCTAGAACTCATATTATATAGATAAAAAAATAAAAAATAAAAAATTCATTTATTTAATTGATCCTGAAGAGATCGGCAATACTGATATAGCTAAGTACTAATGTACTATTACGATACTAGACTGGGCTTGAATACATCTATGCCTTGACTCTTGATGTAGGCCTAATTAATAAATTGGCCAGCCCAGCAAAAGAAGGGTCATCAGTCATCACAAATATTGAGCAGGCCTGTTATGATTTCACATTTTCACATATTTTCTCAATTGCTTCTTTCACAGGTCTACGGTCTACCTCACACATGAATGGGCTCTCCGCTCTCATTTATATGAAACTAAAAAAAAGTACCTCCTTTACACACGTGTGTTTGAAAAACATGGAGAAAAGAAAAATTGAGTTATTTAAGTTAATAAGAAAACTGAGGTAATTAGTTAAGATTACTATAGATTTAAGTATTCGAAAGTATAATTCTCCAACGTAATCAAGAAAAATCAAGTTTGTAGAATTGGAGGAATTACGTGTGAGAAAGGGATTAAACAATTTTTTTATGAGATAATTAGGTTTAGGTTCTTTAAAAAAACAGTTTTTAGATGAAAATCGGAGATGTTTTAAAATTTATAAGAATTTTTTTTTAATTTATAATAATTTATAAAAAAATCATTTTAATTCATAATAAAATCATTTTAATTTATAAAAAAATCATTTTAATTTATAATAAATTTTTTTCCCAATTTGAAGGGTTTCTCCTCTCTTAGAGTATAGAGTGGACTTTGTAAAAGCTGCATGTTAGGTTTTAACTCTGAGATTTTAGGCGGAGCCCAAAATCTTGGAGTTAAAACCTCCGCCTAACATCTCGGAGTTAAAACCTAATATAAAGTCATCAAAGAAGAAAACTAAAAGAACTTAATTAAAAATCTTAAATTACTACCGGTCTTAATCTAAGAAAGACTCATAAAATGAACTGAACTCTAAGTCTCCTTTTTTTATTTATATTTTTTATTAAATTTGTCTCTATTAAAATTGTTTTAAAATTTTGAAGGTATGTTCCTACTTTACAAAGTAAGCTCTCTAGTATAGATGAAATATTTGGTTAACAAATATGCAAGATACATGCAGCAATACTTTATACATTTCATACAACAATCATTGCATAGTTTGAGTCAGAAATTCGGATGGTTTCTGAGGGATTATTATTATTTTATATTTTAAGGACAACCCATGTTTTGGTATTTTTATTAATAACTCATAAGGTTTTGTTGGGATTTTACGGCTCAAAACTTAATGAAAAATAACTTGAAAGTTGTTTGGAATGGTTCGGATCAATTTGACACAAAGTCCTTAGGTGCGATTTCAACTCTTGGTNCTTTTTTTTTTTTTTTTTTTTTTTTTTTTTTTTTCATTTTGACGTGTTTTGGAGCTCAATTTTGATTTCCTTGTTTTAATAGGATTATGATAACTTTATCTAATATAACGTAGGGTATGTGATTCTTTATAGAGATTTAAAAACATATTTTAAATTATACTATAAATTATTGGTGTAACACGCTTTTGCCTCCCAAATGGGAAAAGCAGAGATCGTTTTTGACAAAAATCTCAAATTTTTGTCCTTCGAATTTGTTTAGACAGACAACACAACGAGACATGTCTGAAAGACGGCACGAAGCAAACTAGTTCGGTCGTGGTCTACTTCTTCTCAGGCCCCACCATCTCTCTCTCCCACGTTCTAGCTTCTCGAGCTCCTCTTCCATTTGAGTATTTGACCTCTCCAAAGCACATGCTCTCTCTCTCTCTCTCTCTCTCTCTCTCTCTCTCGCACTGTATCAGCCATCAACCACAAACCCACTTCCATGTCCAAGCCCCACATTCAATCGTCCCCAGATCTCCATCCCAGCCAGCCCTGTTTTTCTTTCACTTTTTCCCACTGAGTTCCCAAAACCCATTAGTCTTAGCCTCCCAAAATGAGCTTCAAGAGCCTCAAAGCCACCAAATTTCGCACACTTCTTCAACTGGGCATTGTTGCTTTCAGCTTGGTTCAATGGGTGCACTTTGTGCAGTGCCAAGATGTGGATGACTATGATGACCAATTTGACAATCCTGCTGTTCTCCCTCTCATCACACAGCTTGTCTATAGCCGCATCTCCAATGTCACAGCGATTCTCAGCCGGGATATTAGCAATCGTTCCAGCTTCTGTGTAAAGGACCCGTAAGCTTTTGTTTACTTTACTCTCTGTTTTGTTGCTGAGAAAATGCCTGAAAAGAAAAGTAAGGACAATGAGGATATTGAATTATGTAATGGGATTAGGAAGTCAGCTCAAGTTAACCAAAGGATGCATTAGTTTGCTCTTTTACTTAATGCACTAACTCAATTATACTGTTTTGATCATTTTATTTGTAGATATATTTGGAGTTTGAATTTAGTTTGATTTTGATGCTCAATTTGTTGTTTCAGGGAAGTTGATTGGAACCAGGCATTTAATTATTCGTCCAATTTGGATTTCTTATCTTCCTGCATTCAAAAGACTAAAGGTATAAGTGTTTGTAATCAGAAAAAAAAAATTAAATAAAGTGAATATTACTCTGCCTTGTTCTTAAGTAAGGAAAAATTGAAAATTTGTAAGCATGAGTTTTGTATCTTGTCAATCAAATTTAGATGTTTTCATGATTCATTATGTGGCCCTTAGAGTGGTTGAGTGGTAACAGTCATTCATGCTCGATTACTTATGACATGTTACTTTTCTTCCTTGCTGAACTTCCACAATCTACTTGTGAATTTGTGCCTGTTATAATTTCTCACTTCTGGTGGTTTTGATGGTTCAACAGGAGATATAACGGGGCGCTTATGTACAGCAGCAGAAATGAAGTTCTACTTCAACAATTTCTTTGAAAAATCTGAAAGTGCAAATTACTTAAGACCTAACAAGAATTGTAATTTAACCTCATGGGTTTCTGGATGTGAGCCAGGGTGGGCTTGTAGTGTTGGTCCGAATCAGCAGGTTGACCTAAAAGATTCACAGGACATCCCTGCAAGAACTCGGAACTGCCAGGCTTGTTGTGAGGGTTTCTTCTGTCCCCATGGTCTCACATGCATGATACGTAAGTGGTTGGAAATCCTTTAGTGTTTTCTTTCTTAATAAATGGAATTAGTTTCTGGGAAATAAAAAAGAAAAGTAGGTTGGTGATGATTTACTATTCCTTGTTCTAAAATGTAATATGTTACCGTAAGGCTTTTTTGTTAATATCCCCCAATAATCAAGTGGTACTTGTTTCTGGGTAATGTAGTTGTGTTTTCCTTGATTAAAGAATGTTTCTGATTGTTTCTCTTCTTTCTGCCAATTGATGTCATGTTCTTGAAGCTTGCCCATCGGGTTCTTATTGTCCCTTGGCAACACTGAACAAAGAAACTGGTGTGTGTGAACCGTAAGTTCAGATTCTACCTTTAACGATCACTGTATTTATAGTGTTCAACAGCCTATAATGCATAAAAGTTATATATTGGTATGTTTTTGCAGATATATTTACCAACTACCTCCAGGGCAACCAAACCATACTTGTGGAGGAGCAAATATATGGGCTGATGTTGGTAGTAGTAGTGAAGTATTCTGTTCAGCTGGATCATATTGTCCAACCACCGTGAAAAAAATTCCTTGCAGTAGTGGGTATTAATTTTTTATACCCTACATCATTTTCAAACTTGTTTAATGTTTAGTTAACTGTGGCATATTTCTGTATTATGTTTTGACAAGAAAGTCTGGACTAGGATATGAGATTTATGCTTTTGATAATAAATCAACTGCTCCTTGCTGCCTTCATATTCTATATTTTAACCATTAAACCTTCTTTCATGAAATTGCAGACACTACTGCAGGATGGGTTCTGTATCTGAGAAGCGTAAGTTTTTTTCTATTTTAGTTCCAAACGAAATTCTAATATGTTCCTGATTGCAGCGTTTTTTAGTGATCGTGATCCTTTGTCCTTTTAACCTGGAGCTTGGACTTTAGTTTCTTTCTCCAGTTACTTCTTTCTGAATAAAGCAGCTGTCCTTTCATTATTTTATGTTGCAGGCTGCTTCAAATTGACTTCCTGTAATCCAAACACTGCAAATCAAAATATGCATGCATATGGAATAATGCTTATTGTAAGTTCACCTCTTTACTTCAGAAGTGAAAACTTGACCTCGGCAGGGTCCACAGCTCCACATGATTGGTTTTTCATGTGAGCCACACTCTGCTCATCTTAACAGAAGAGCCTATGTGTATACTTTCCAAAAAAAGAATGTTTGGAATCTTTGTCCCAAACTTATTTTGGCATCTCATTGACTCTGTCTTATACATATTTTAATTCTGTACACTCGAAGAACCATACTTATAGCTTGGGAGTTGGCACAATTGAAATCAAGCAACTATAACATGAAATGAAATTTATGCTTGTCAATTGCTCATGCAGGCAGCTCTGAGTACTCTGCTACTTATTATGTACAATTGTTCTGACCAAGTTCTCACCACTAGGGAGAGGAGACTGGCCAAATCCAGGGATGCGGCAGCAAAAAGTGCAAGGGAGACAGCAAAAGCACGCCAAAGATGGAAATCTGCGAAAGATGCTGCTAAGAAGCATGCAAGTGGACTGCAAGCTCATTTGTCACGTACATTTTCTCGAAAAAAGGACTTCCCAGATCCTGAGAAACTTAAGATTTTGAATGAGCCTAAACCTGACATAGATGATGATCTACTGAGTCCTCCACATCCAAATACATCGGCTGGTCCTCTGTCCTCATCTGTGCCATCAAAAGGAAAGAAAAAGGAACCTAGTGAGCTCATGCAGATTATGCATAAAATTGAAGATGACCCAGAGAGTTATGATGGTTTCAGTATTGGATCTGAGGATACAAATGTAGGAAATGTGCCTAAAGGAAAACAAATACATACTCATAGCCAAATTTTCAAGTATGCTTATGCTCAACTTGAAAAAGAGAAGGCTCAGCAGAAAGAGTACAAGGACCTTACCTTCTCAGGGGTGATTAAAATGGCTACCAATAATGAAATAAAGAAAAGGCCTCTGATTGAGATTTCTTTCAAAGACCTCACACTTACTTTGAAAGCAAAAAACAAGCATCTACTGAGGTGTGTAACTGGTAAAATAAAGCCTGGCCGCATTACTGCTGTCATGGGTCCCTCAGGTGCTGGAAAAACAACATTTCTTTCTGCCCTAGCTGGAAAAGCGATTGGATGCAGTATGACTGGTTTAATTCTTATAAATGGAAAGAATGAATCAATCCATTCATACAAGAAAATAATTGGTTTTGTGCCACAAGATGATATTGTGCATGGAAACTTGACTGTGGAAGAGAACCTATGGTTCAGTGCAAAATGCAGGTACTTCAGCTCTTTGCAAATTCCTCCCCAATAGAAAATATATTAGTCACTCTTATAAAATATATATATATATATGTTATTCACATGTCCATCTTTGCTACTATTTTGGAAATTTGGTGTCATAGTTTATTGTCAACCTGCTACTGAAAAGTTTACTATGAAGTGGTGGTGCAAAACTAATCTACCCCAAACAACCTGCTATTGGTTACCTGCATCATATTCCAGAATGCCAGTTTGTAATTTACAAAAACAAAGCTAATGATTAATAGCCCATAAAAGATCATAGTTATTTAACTAATTTGGAACAGTTACTGTTTTCAACATTACAATTTTTTTTTTTTTTTTTTCTGATTTTAGGGTTTCTCCTGGTTGAATTCAAACACCTTTGTCATTTTTAGTAAAGCCAGAAATGGCTATGTTTAGGGATTAACAAAGAGCATGAACCAAAAGAGGGTCAATGTCTTGGACACTGTATTTGTATGATAATTTTCATGTCAATCTTACTGTGTTGACTGCTGCTACTTGATGATGGGCTTCTGATTTTTGAAGATTATCAGTGGACTTACTGAAAGCGGATAAAGTGCTAGTGGTTGAAAGAGTTATCGAGTCCTTGGGGCTTCAGACAGTACGTGATTACTTGGTTGGAACAGTAGAGAAGCGGGGAATTTCTGGAGGCCAGAGGAAACGTGTAAATGTTGGTTTGGAAATGGTTATGGAACCTTCACTTTTGATTTTGGATGAACCCACATCTGGTTTGGACAGTGCCTCTTCGCAGCTACTTCTTAGAGCACTTAGACGGGAAGCTCTTGAAGGGGTAAACATCTGCATGGTGGTTCACCAACCTAGGTAACCTTTCAAAACAAGTGTCTTTATATGTTGAAAATCCACTGTATATTGAAAAATACTCCTAAATATTATGCAATATTTTATGTTTGTTATGCTGGCTGAGTTTAATAGATAATAGATTGACCTACGTTCACAAAGATGATATGCATGCACATATGACTGTATGAGTACTGAAAATCAGAAAGACAGTGTAGTGACTTTTGTGCTAGCTACTGGGATTAATTTTACAACATGAACCAACATGCCCTGTAAGGTTGAGGCATCTATAAAATTTCTCTTTCTACTTATTGTTGGATCCTTGGATGTGCCAAGCAAGCTTTAATGCACACCCCTGGTTAAAGAAATCACGTTTAGAACTCATCTTAGATTCTCCAGTTTGTTCTTTCATAGGATTAGTACTCTCCGTTATTCATTAATGTGAAAATTTTCTGCTTCAGCTATGCATTGTTCAAGATGTTTGATGATTTGATACTTCTGGCAAAAGGTGGTCTTACTGTCTATCATGGATCAGCAAAGAAAGTAGAAGAATACTTTGCAGGCCTTGGGATCAATATCCCAGACCGCGTCAACCCTCCAGACTACTTTATTGACGTTTTGGAGGGTATAGTAACAACAGAAAGAAGCTCAGGAGTCAGTTATAAAGAGCTTCCCATTAGATGGATGCTTCATAATGGCTACTCGGTACCTCCTGATATGAGGGAGAGTGCTGCTGGACTTGCATTATCCTCAATGGATGAAAATTCAATTCATGAAACAAATCCTACTGATGCTGGAATGGAAAAACAGTCTTTTGCTGGAGAGTTATGGCAGGATGTGAAAAGTAATGTGGAACTGCAGCGTGATAAGATACGTCTCAATTTCTTGAAATCCAAGGATTTATCAAACCGGAGAACTCCAGGTGTGTTGCAGCAATACAGATACTTCCTGGGCAGGTAAATAATCAATATTCTGCAGGTGCATTTAAATCTTCATAATGGAAAACATTAGTAGAATCCCATGCATTTCAAATTCTTGTCAGAAATAAATTTTAGATAGTAAATTATGATATAAAAGTTAGTTTGAGCTGCATGAGCTTTAGAGATTAAGTTTATGAGAGGACTTCTCTCAAGGCTCTGTCTGATTACCTGACATTGTGAATAAAAAGTAAAGGAAACAAGAAGTGTTCTTTTTCTGCATTTTTATACAACTTGAAGCAAATTTTCTTTTCTTTTACTTTCCTTGTAAGTTGTAACTTTGAGAACCAAATGGAGGGTAAAAGAAAAAGAAAACTATCTTAAAAGGACAACACCCACTGTTGTAACTCGATTTAAGCATTTCTACCTTCTTTTAATTGCCCACTGTTGATCTTCTCTATATTCATGTCATGTCAGAGTTGGTAAGCAGAGACTTCGGGAAGCTCGAATACAAGCAGTAGATTATATGATCTTATTGCTTGCAGGAGCCTGCTTAGGATCACTTGCTAAAGTGAGTGATCAGACCTTTGGTGCACTTGGTTACACGTATACCATTATTGCAGTTTGTAAGTACAATTCATCATAAGCTGCTTTCTTTATTCTAGACACAAGTAGCTAAAAGTTATTGATACTTTTCCTCCAAGAGACATTAATATAAAAAAAATCTATGCATGACCTAAAGATGAATACCTACATAATTGTATATCAATGCAAATTTGGCTTTGATAGCTAATGTGAATGTTACTTCATATGCATAAAACTTTTCCCTTACGATGAGTCTTGTTGCTGATTTCAGCTCTACTGTGCAAAATTGCGGCTTTGAGATCATTTTCTCTGGACAGATTACACTATTGGAGAGAGACGTCTTCGGGCATGAGCAGCTTGGCTTATTTTCTCGCTAAGGATACAATTGACCATTTTAATACACTGATCAAACCTGTGGTGTATCTGTCCATGTTCTACTTCTTCACCAACCCAAGATCTAGCTTTGCAGATAACTATGTTGTTCTGCTCTGCCTTGTGTATTGTGTAACCGGTATAGCGTATGCATTGGCAATCTTTTTTGAGCAAGGCGCAGCCCAGCTAGTAAGCAATCAAAATGCTCAATTTAAAGATTGTCATCTCAGCATTCAGTTCTTCACATTCCTTCTGATAATTTACTGACAAGTTGCTATTCTTGCAGTCGTCGGTCCTCCTTCCAGTTGTTTTGACTCTTATAGCAACAAGGCCACGAGATAGCGAAACTCTAAAGATTTTAGCTAATATATGCTACCCTAAGTGGGCTTTGGAAGCATTTGTGATTGCAAATGCTGAAAGGTACTGCACATTAAAACTGTACCTACTGAAAACATTACCCCTTAATCTAGATGCAACATGCTCATGAAAGAGTGTAACTTTGAAAATCTGGGCACTAAAATGAAAATGTCGAACTCTACTAGTAGATTGCTTAGAATTCTCATCTGGATCTGTATGTTCTACTATTTCATATTTGCTACAGGTACTATGGAGTGTGGCTGATAACTCGTTGCGGGTCCCTTTTGAAGAGTGGCTATAGTCTTCATGATTGGAGTCTTTGTATACTCGTCCTGATCTTCACTGGTGTAGTTAGTCGAGTGATAGCATTCTTTTGTATGGTGATCTTTCAGAAGAAGTGATAATCAGAGATAATCAGCAGTCAGCATACTATTCTTTTGCAGTTAATGAAGAACTGTTTGATGGGCGAATTATATCACCCTCAAAGTTCCCAAAGAAATATAGCCTACAGATAAATAAAATACATGGCATTTTAGGATTTTTCGAGCATTACATCTTTTGACACTAGAGTTGGCTGGCTTGTGACCCAAAAGGTTCTGCAGTTACTTGTAATATGTATTCATTCGTCTCCATGAGATTGCACTGGGAATTTATTCATTCTTAAGCTGTATATTGAAAATCAAGTTGTGTATCTTGTAGAAGTTATGCATTTATAGAGAGGAGGTTTTTCTTTTTTGGGTTTGGAGTGCCACAATCTCCTCAAGTAATTTGTAGACGTGTAAAGAGAAAAGAAAGAATTTATAGACGATTTTTCTTTTTGGAAAAAAATTCAAGAATAGTGTAATTCATCTGAAAGCATCAATTTCTTGCTAATTTCTCATTTATGCAAGTAAAATCAAGAAGTGGGCTCCCATTCAAGACCATATTTGACAAAGAATAAATTTATTTGAACTATATTCAATGCAGTCAATAACATGTATTTTTTTTTTTTTTTTTTCGGCCCTGATAACTTCTGTTGGGAGTTGCTTGCCACCTCACTCCCCACTAAAGTGTTTCTTTATGATACTTTTTTTTTTGGCCACTCTTTATGATACTTTAGATAAAAGGAAAGCATCCTTAGATAAAAGGAAGATTCATTAGATAAAAGGAAAGCATCGTTACTCATAGTTTAGTAGTCAATATTTGTAGTACATGTACTAAGTGTACGTATCCTAATTTTGAAATTTCATCGTTAATTACTTATTTGACTAAGATGTATTAATTTTTCAAATTTTTACCAACGACCTCAAGCAAGTGTGTGCATTAAAAAAAAATTATTATTAGAAATTCGCAGATTCAAATTCTTTATACGTGAGAAATACTGCAGACTCTTATAAACTTGCATGATTGATAAAAAAATTTATAAAAGTTTCAATATGCAAGCTAGAATTTGATTAATATGACGGAAGAGTACAGTGTTTTTGGGTAAGAGAATGATATTTTTGTTTATTAGTTTCTAATTTAACTTTACGTTAAAACAGAAATACAGTGAATTAGTTATCTTATAGATTAGGAAATCGAATGCAAATTTTTTTTTTTCTTTAACTAACAAATTAAATGCTTTCATATTTATTAGGAAACAACTCAACAAGTATATAAGAAAAAATGCTGACTATATCTGTATCCTAATATGATTCATATATTGTAATTCTCCAACTCAACCCCTCAAATTTAGCAACTTCATTATATCAAAAACATTTTGGCTACCTAATTTTTACCTGCATATGCATCTATATATATATATATATGGATGTTCTTCTTCATGGTGTAACTCATAGCATTTCTTTGCTTGAATATTCTCTCTTAATCAACCCTATTAATTTTCTCATCATATACGTTTTATTTGGTACACTCTATATCATGAGTCCAATATTCATAAGGTCTTCCCTCCATTTTATTGTGTTCACCATTTGTTTCATTTCTCTATCCATTAACCCAAGTGCGCACTTGATCAAAGTTCCTTTGCCTGTATTAAAAAAATCATTAGAGAAAACCTTGGAAGTTGTGCAAAATGTGGCCTCCACCATGCCCCATATGCATGTTGATGATGATTATGGGAATTCTAATATTTCTGTTTCATATTGTGTTGATTTGCTTGGTACAACTGCTCAAGTCTTGAATCGGTCCCTCTCCACAATTCATAATCTAAAAGGTTCATATACATAATCTCTAGCCAAGTTTAATTTTCTCTATAAAAAAATATTTTTTATGTTGTTTATATATATATATATCACATTGATACATGATAATTTGTATTTTCTTTTGTGAGTGTAAAAAAGAACCCATATATATTTTCATCCTTCTCAAAAGGGTGGATCTTGAAGTGTGGAAGATGACATAATAGAGAACTAGTTTTTTATTTTTGTTTTATAAGCCAATCTATGTATTTTTTTCTTAATTATCTCCTTAATTCCTCATCTCTCTGCTTAATATTTTTTTCTCTAGCTATCATTAATTAAAAATAAAAGGCTACCAAACAAATCTTGGTAAGTAATCTTCTTTAACTAATTACCAAAAATATATAAATAAATAAATCTCTCCAACAATTTTAATAGAACAAAATTTTTTAGCCACCATATATTGTTTCAATTCATTGATGGCAATTAAAAAGAAAAACAGTAGAAGTAATTAAAGCTTCATGTATGTATGGCACACATGCAGGTGATGTGATTTCCCATATGAGGACATGGTTGAACACTTCTCTTGGCAGCCAAAAGGCATGCATGGAAGCATTTGATGTTCCCAACTCCATGACCACGTACACATCAATCCATGAGCTCCTTGGCATGTTGCATGTGCAGCAGCAACAATTCATCAGGGGCAATTTCGAACTTTCCCAGCTGACACCAAACGTCACCGTTTCTCAGGATGGGAGTGGACAATTTAAGCGAATAATGGATGCAGTGTCGACGGCCGCACCAAATTATAAGGATGATTGCAAGAATCATCCTCAGTTTGTGATATTTGTTAAGAAGGGAGTTTACAAGGAATATGTGACTATCGATGCGACAAAGTGTAATCTGGTGTTGATTGGAGAGGGCATGGACGTTACTACCATATCTGGAGAGCGAAGCAATCACACTGGTTATCCATTAATCAATTCCGCAACATTTGGTCAGACCCCAAAACTTTATCAATTATATATTAATTAAGACATGCAATATATACATATATATGATAACATATTCTCTAGGCATCATATAATATATGGGCACGTTTAAAATACTTTATTCATTCGCTTACAACATAACATGTCATATTATCTATGCAGCTGTGAGAGCCCAAGGGTTTATTGCAATGGGCATAGGGTTCGAAAACACAGCGGGACCAAGAAACATGCAGGCAGTTGCAGTTGTATCCGGCGGCGATATGTCAGTTTTCTACCAGTGCAAGATGAGTGGATACCAAGACACATTGTACGTGCTCTCCGGCCGGCAATTCTATCGTGAATGCACGATCCGTGGCACCATTGACTTCATCTTTGGCTATGGGACTGCAGTCTTCCAAAAATGCACAATTCTCGCCAGGAAAGGCATTCCCGGGGCACAGAACGTGCTCACGGCCCACGGCCGTCAGACCCCGGACTCCTCCGGGGGGTTCTCCTTCCAATTCTGCTCCATCGTACCGGATTCCGATTTGGAGAGCAATGTGAGCTCTACACCCACGTACTTGGGACGGCCTTGGGACAAGTATTCACGTACTGTGTTCATGCAGTCCTCCATCACCAACGTTGTAAGGCCTGAGGGTTGGCTTGAGTACAATGGGACTCTTGGGCTTGACACCCTTTATTATGGGGAGTACTTGAACACTGGGCCGGGTGCTGGGCTTTCAGGCCGGGTCAAGTGGCCGGGTTATCATGTCATTACTGACCCATCTGTGGCTGATGGGTTTACAGTGGACAAGTTTATTCATGGCAACTTATGGCTGCCAGCCCTACGTATCCCATATGCTCCAGGATTGAAGGAGGCTTAATTAGTCAACGAATATACAAGTGGAGGTTTGGTCAACGAAATGACACAATTTTTTTTTTATTTATATAGAAATTAAACATATCAGTATATCACAATCATAGAAAAGAAAATTGGTAAGCTACGTATACTTTAAATGCCAATGTTAGGCAGTCACTACGTATCCACAAACACAAGTAATACCATGTATCTTACAAGATTACATCTTATACTGAAAGATTTATAGTTCTGAATCTAACGGTTCAAAATCACTTCCTTCAATTGTCTCCTTATAAAGGGATGCCAGTTTTTTACAGGGGAAATGAATTGAACCCATTTTCTCAGATGGGAAAGGATACCAAATGAATGAATGGTTGAAGAAAAAAGGGTTCTTTTTCTATCATTGACTATATGAGTGTGGAGAGAGATGATCATTTCCAAACTATGTCTCCCAAAAATCTAAGGGCAGGAACACCTCTGATCTCCATATCAACTAGTGGAGCCTGAATCAATGTCAAGCCGGTGAGCTCCGTATCGCTCTGGATCATATCAAGAGCACGCATCTGATCCTGAGGTATTTGTAAAAAAAAAAAAAAAAATTATAATTTCTTGCTTCAACATAAATCAAACTAAAGTGAGCACAAAATAAATTTTGCACAGTTTGGACAATTCTCTTCAACTGGTTTTTAGTTTCACAGTTCATTAAAATGTCACCATTTTACTCAATGCTACAAATGAAAAGTACACATTCTGCAAAAAGGAGAGTAAATATGTTTTCAGCCCCCGATAAGTAAAAGGATAGTGATTAGATTAATACCTTTCTTTTGATTGAACAAAATTTGCAGTCTGAGGCAGATACAGGAAGAATCTGATTAACAATAAGTCGCTTCACAGGAACGCTTTCCTTCTTCAAAGAGGCATGCAACCTAGATGACTCACTAACTGCCATGACCTTGGGAAGAACAAGAAAATAAGAAGTGGAAAATCAATTAGAAGCAAATATTTCATACAACATTGAACACTTCTAGTCACTTTTAAGCAAAGACATCAGGAAGGAAAAAAAAAAAAGAAAAGAAAAATACAGGGATCCATCTTCTTTTACAAGATTAAATTCTACATTGTAGATTATGGCTCAAGTAAAGTGGTATCTTTTAACTTAATCCTACCGTCGGTATTGTTACTATGACAAACTCTGTGGAATCAGTATCACGAAAAAGCTCACGCACTTTAATCATCCTCTCCCTCAACTTCTCTAATTTGTCAGCCTGCATTGCAGTTTTACAATAAAATGTCAGAATAACTTGTAAAGAAATCAGAGGCCTAAAAGAATCTCACAACATCATGCTTACTGATCCTGGTTGGGCTCCCTCTTGTCCAAAAACAGATTTGATGGCTGAGGTGGCTGAAGCTATCTTTTGTTTGAGCTGTAAAGATAACATAAAATGTCAAATATTTGCAAATTAACAGTACAAGCAATTCATAACGAACAGCTTTAGACATGCTTTTACATTGGTAAGAATGCTAACATTCATATGAGACTAGCCATATATTTACTAAAAATGAAATCCAATATGTTACAATATTCAATGATTTGTTTCCCAAAAAACAAAAAGTTAAAAAATGTGGCTTACTTAAACGTAAATACTGCTACAAACTACCCATTTAAATCCATTTAGTTCCAAAAAGAAAAAGAAATACACAGGTCTTAGTTATTCATCCAAAGTTGACATCATTACCTTCAATATCTTGCCAATTGATTTATCCAGAAAGTCTGGCAAGGACAAAAGCCGCAATGTGTGACCCTGTTGAAAATATCCCGTCACAGTGAACTCATTTAACAAGAAATCAAATTGAAAGGAAAGATACTTTTATTAACAAAAATTGAAGCGACAAAAGCAGCAACAATATTTGCTCACCGTGGGCGCAGTATCAAACACAATACGAGTAAACATGTTATACTCTGGTGATTCAAGGAATTGTATCACCTGGAAAGAGGATTAAACATTAATAGGAAAGCAAGAAAGAATTGTGCATGTTGGCAAGCCAGAAAAGACATACCTTGGAAATTGCAATAGCTTCATCCAGACCAGGGGGAGGTGTGTCTAGTAGTTCTCCCAGTTTTAAATCTCCTAACTTCAACAATAAAAAATAAAAAATAAAACAAAAAAGGTAAAAGAGAAGCAAGGATCATCATAAAGCACACACAATCAATAGGGACCCTGAAATTCAAGGAAGAATATCAGTTGGTACAGATACTCTTTTATGACTCCTCTGCAGAAATTTTATCTTAATTAGCATAATAATTCATAATGTAAGCATACGTGTGCGCATGCACATGCTCATGCAATGTGAGCACCCTATCAGTTAGGTCTTTAAAGCTTAATAATATTCATATCACTAAAAATAGGATCACAAGATGATAACTACAATCTCAAGTTGCAATACCAGTATCTTCAAATAGAGCTTTACCTGTTCTGCAAGCATCCCAAGTCCCATACCATCCATGAAATCTTTGACCCCTGTTCCGCCATTTTGCTGATTTACATTACGAAATTCTTCCCTTGCCTTCTCAGGGTTTATCTGTGGTACAACATAAGTTTAACTAAGCACATTATGCACAAGACTACAAAATCATGCTAAGACACACTAATAAAAAAAATTCATAGTAATAGTCATCTCATCAAATACATAGCACAGCAGAACTACGTGAAGAAAATTAGCAATGACTCATACAGAAATCTAACCCCACATACCTCAAGAGCAAAAAGTGGAGCTTCAGGCCCATCAACCGGTACAAGTGTCCCTCCAGTCAAATCCTAGGACAAAATAACATGTACAATATGGGTGTGTCCACACACGCATACACAAACAAATTACAACCTGTTAAGTTCTACTTTACAGGCAATGCAAATACTTTAAAACATTACTAAGAAGGAACGTGTGAAACCTGAGCAAAAGAATCACTCAAGGAATGAGCTGGATCAGTGGAAACCACAAGAGTGGGATGCCCATTGTTAGCGAATTTTACAGCAAGTGAAGCAGCACAACTTGTCTTTCCAACACCACCCTTCCCACCTAACATGTAATACTTCCGCTGGGTCCCAGAAACCATCTCATCAAACCCAGCAACAGATTCAGCTGGAGCGGCCACTGATCTTACTGACAAAAATGAGAAATAGTATAAATGAAAATGTTTCATCCTGAAACACTCAACTTTGCACTGTCAAACCACGATAACATTGTCATAGACTTCTCTTTCTATTATCCTTCTAAACCGGTGAGGCCCATTAAATAAAACAAGCATTCACTCCCAACATTTATTGCCTCAAAAAGGGACAAATATATTTTAGCAAGATTACGAGAATCCATTTGCTTCAGTTATTCCTTACAGGAAGCAAAACTGTTATGCCCTTGTTTCCTCTTGTAAAGAAACATTATACTAAATAATGATCTAACAGAGAGGGGATAAAAAGGCTAATTGACTGAAATAAAAACCAACATATGATTAGATGTAATTTCCTATGCAGACAACTACATTTAGAGTAGACTAGTCAAGAACTTAATCATTTTAGAGAAAGAAATCAAGTCCCATTTTTCTGTTACTATCCTGACACACTCAATTTAGAGAAAGAAACCTCCAAACTCTTTTTCCATGTCTCCCTATTCTTTCATTTCCCATTCAACATTAATTTCCACTTCAATTTCTGCCATGTATCCAATATATTGTTCTTTAGCAAGCTTAATCAGTTAATTGAAAAAAAAAAAAAAAAAAACAAAACAAAACAAAATTTTAACCAAGTTTGTTACTTCTTTGAACCAAACGAATTGAATACCCACTAAAGCCATCAATTAAAAAGAAAATCAATCCGAAAAGTGAAAGCAACTAACTCAAATCCCAGAAAAAAAAATTCAAATATTCAAAACAGATAATCTAATATACGAAAATGGAACAGACCCCCATGATAAATAGTATCCGATATTGAAGGAACTACCTTGGAGCTGGAAAAAATTTTTGGGTGGTTTTCTTGCGGTGGAATGTGAGATGAAACTGAAGCCTTTGGTAAGAGAGAAAGGTCTGATGCTTTTGGGTGCGTAGGAGAGCAAACCCACCATAGCCATGGAGTTTCTGATAGTCAAGTTGTGAAGAAGAGGTGAAAAAGTGGAGGGAATACAAGTACTACTCGCCATGGTTTTTCTGGGAGGAAAGATAGTTTCCGTATTGCCTCGGTCGGTTAGCTCAAGTAATATAGCTCCGTATACCAACAAAAAACAAGCTTCGGATGGTGGAGCTCAAGTACTTGACCCGTAACCCGTAACCCGTAACCCTCCTTTTTTTCGGAAAATGGACTATTTGTAATTTTGTATAGAGTATAGACATAAAAGACTATAGACTGATTTTATTTTAAATCACAAAACTACTCTTTTTTTTTTTTTGCCAGCCACAAAACTACTCTTTAATCACTTATAATTTGTTTAAGATTTAGCTTGCAAGTTTTGGACATTTTCATAAGGTTAAAAAAATAAAAAAATAAATAAGATCAGAAGTAAAAAGATAATTTTGTTGTTTTCTTAAGAGCATTTAAAGCAATTTACCTATTTTTCTAAAAACAATGAAATTATGATTTTGTTAATCTAAATCGAAACCACCATTTAACTAAAGGTAGCGATTTTCACATTCCTATTTACTACACTTGCGCATTTCTCCCTTATTTTTCTTCTTTTATTTGTTGGATTATTAAAGCATTAAAAAAAAAAGTACAAACGTATAAAATTAGTGTAAAAATTGTCATTTTGTCTACATATGATGAATGTTAATTAAAATTTATAAGGTTTTGATAAATTATCCTTGAGATTTTTATATTATCTTGAAAATTTGTTAATGTAGTTTAAACTTCACATTTAGTTGTGACTGTACGACACTCACAATTTCAAATTTAGTTGTGACTGAATGACAGTCACATCTAAGTTGTGAGATAGTCATAATTAAGTTGTAACTTAATTAAATTTTTTTTAGAAAAATTATACTACAATATTGTATAAATAAAGGTCAAAACAATACTTTTACTCAAAATAATATATAGTATAGTGGTGTGAGTTATCTCTTTCAATTTATCAAGATAGTCACAATTAAGTTGTGACTAGATTGATTTTATTTTATTTTAATATAATATAATATAGTATAAATTAATGTAATATTTGTGATGCAATATTATTTTAATTTTTTTTATTATAGTGGCATGTAATGTAATATTTGTAAATTTTAATACCTTTTACTTTATTATTTTGTTTGACTTTGCAACTAATACCTAATCTAAAATACTATTTAATTTTAATAGCTAAACTAAACAACAGATTAGGGCACAAAATTTTTTCCCATTAGAAATACTAGTTTCTTTATGAGAAAAGATTTTGTGCCCTAATTTGATATGTCAAATTAATTTAATTAATATCATTATTAAACTGCCACATTATGTTATTTAATTGCCATGTTATTTTAAGTTAAATACCAATTTACCCATTATAATCAACTCCAATTAAATCCTAACCCTTAATTCATCTCAACCATTTTACACATTTTCATTCCTCTTTTAATTTCTCTTTTGATCTTTAATTTTCCTAGCTTTTCCAATATCTTGTTTGTGAAATTGCAAAAGACAAAAATTGAGAACTCATTCCAATCAAATGGTCGTACGTATAAGCTAAAAAGTGCTAACGAAAATGAAATGGGTTTAAATTTTAAGGGAATATTCATTATTTTCTGGAAATTTCCTTTAAATTTTTTTGAAGTCACTTGATCATCATACTGCAAAAATAGACATTAGCCCTAACTTGTTGTTGGTCGACTGGTATTGTACACTGATATATTGTAATCAACTGGTTTTATGAGGCTGATTGCATGTTCATCTTGTTTTGGTATACTCACAGGTTTGTCTCTAAATTATGTTTGCCTCTGTTTTACATCTTGCTTGATTAAAGATGTATGTTGCTATTAGATAACATACTAACTATATGACTCGTTTGTATGGATTAATTTGAAGGAAATGGCACATTGGGTAGGATCAAATACTGCACCATGGTTTGAGAAATTGGCGTTGGATCAACTAATAAAGTTCATTAAGAGTAATAAAAAAACAGAGCAAATGAAAGGAGATTAAAATTTAAAAGTAGCAAAAAGGGAAGAACAAGGCAACGCCCATATATGCATAAAGCTAAACAGCAAAATTAAAAGAGAACTTCCGGTTCTAGTAGAGCAGGTGGACTAGCAAATGGAAGTTCCAGCAACAAAAGTTTTGCATCAAATGAGGGACTGCCATTTACCCACCAATGCCAAAATGATTGGAGCCAAATAATAAGATTTTATAGCTTTTTTAGATAAAATTAGTGAATTAAAGCGTACTGTAATGAATATATTGAACAAAATTCTTCTAAATCGTAGATGAAATAAGTGAAATAACATACGTTTTGATAAAAAATTTTGGTCTTGGAATTTTGTAATTTAATTGAAGTTTTATATAATTTTAACAAAGGTTATATGAGTCTTTTAAAAATTTATGTGGCAAATGCATTATTAAATGTATTTAATAATATGAAATACTCTAATTACATAGAAATTTCATGTCATGTCATTAGGGCACTCTAGCATTGCCCTTTCTTTATACAATATTAGTACGTAAAACAGGTTGGCCTTGCAAAGTACTCTAACCTGAATTTTTTTTTTTTTTTTTGGGGAATAATAGAAGTTCATATTGGTTTGAGTTGTGTTATCCGTATTGATGTTAAAAATTATTGTCATAATTACTTTACAATAATCTTAATTTTATGTGACTAAATGACTAACATTCCTTCGAATATTAAAACATTGGGCAGGAATTAAAATGTTGAAAATTCCTTTGGGACATGGTACGTCCGTAGTATTTCACAAGCCATATATTATTCTGAATTTAATTCCAATTAACAAATCTAAAACTCAATTATGTCAAAGAGCTCAACTTGAGAGATTCGACATTCTCTATATAAGCTTGCACTGCGATGATGATCGTAATTGTATATAAGGCTAGGTAATTAAATATACAAAATTAATTATAGTAATACCCTTCATGCTAGCTCATGAGTAGTAAATTAATAAGAGACCAAGACATTAACAAAAGTCTATTATTGAGGCAAAAAAAGAAATAACGGTGATAATCATTGTACAAAGTACGTAACAACTAGCTAATTATTCATGATCACACTTGCTTATATATATATATATATATAGATCTTTCTTATTAAGGAACATGAGCAAGCTTACAGTGGCATTAACAACTAATTTAACAAGGATTCAAACATTTGCACCTGCGTCGGACATGGGAGCATTTGCCGTAACCATAACCCTCACTCCGGCATTGCACAATACAACTAGTGTCCTTGAAGCATAGGCCAGTGAATGTGTGGCTCAGGACTTCGCAAGTCTTTGCTTCAGTATGCATCACAGTCTCTTCTATAATTAAAGAAAATGTTAGTTATATAATTAAGTTCTTCGAATTTATTAGGGGAAAGATCGAGAGAGAGAGAGAGAGAGAGACTTACGAGAAGTTAGAAGGATGATGAGCAACAAAACAAGCTCAAAGAACTTCCTCTCCATGCCTTCCTTCAGTTTTTGCCTTCTATAATGTACTTTTTCACCACCCTATATGTATATACCAATTTGGCAATTTCACATGTATATAGTTTTCCACCCTAGGGGCCCTTCTTTTATGGTGTGGATTTTTCAGGACTTGGTAAAGTAGACACTCAGATATCTAGACCTTGCATGCTTAACAGGTGGATTAAGTTTACAATGAAAGAAGAGTCAGCATTTACCAGGTGGAAAATTGGCTAAAATATAGGGTAATTATTTTTTTGGGTCATAAATACAGAGTAATTCTAAAAGTACCCCTATGTTTTCTTTCTAAACCTCATTCATTCCTCTCTTTCTCCTTTTCACTCTCTCTTCCCCCATCGTCCTCTCTTACACGTTCTCTATCTCTTATCTTCGTATTTGCAAAAATTGTGTTTACAATCCTTCAAGTAGTAAATGTGTGAGATTCGTTATTGCTATGAATGCCTTTTCTTTGCTCAATAAGTCCACCTTCCAAAAGAACTATAGCGACGATCGCATTGTATACTATTACATATATAAAATTGTACACAAAAAAAGGCATTAGGACTTTGGGCAACCTTAGGCGAGGAACAGAAAATGCACCATTTTGGTGCGTAATTTGAGGCGAAGAAAAATTATCATCTCCCAAAGTCTCTTTAGGCGACGAACATTGTATTCGTCACCCAAGCCTTGATGAGATTAGGCGACGAATATTATGGTTCGTCGGCCAAAACCACTTTGGGTGACGAATTTGAGTTCGTCTTCCAAAGTTTCGTCGCCCAAATATGTTTTTCTTGTAGTGAAATGATTTTCGTGTCTCACTTTATTCTTTTCCGTCAGCCACAAAGTGAGGCTGAAAAAATAATTCAGATGGCAAAACAGAAAATAAGCCTAAGTAAAAACTGTTACACATTAATGATGAAAAAACGGTTACACAAAAAAAGATGGGAATCATGAAACCTCCAAAATAAATCACTCAATTTATTATAAAAATTCAATTAAAATGTTACAACAAAAACAATGGCATATGCTTATGTCTGACATTTTGTTAATTAAATCAATTTCCTCCTTTACCTGCTCTCTACTCGACCACGTTTATCAACATGTAACAACCTATATGATCGATCTTGGATTTAATTTTTGTGGAAAAGAAAAAGCTCTTAATTTTTGTGTTTTCAAAGCATTAAAGTCTTACATTTAAAAGTTTGTACACATGACATTAGGAGAAGGGAGAAGGGAGAAGAGAGATAGCATTGCCCTAAAGAGAAACGGTGGCCATCCAATTTGAAGAAGCCGAAATGACAAATAAAGTAGAAGCCTAAGCCCACGTTGAAATCCACCAGAAGCCTTCCTCTTGCTGATCAGTCGAACAGTCACAGAGGCAACAGCCATCTTTGCACATGCAGTATTGCTGTCAACCACCAGACGTGGCTTCCTCTCCTCCATTGTGTATTTTTCTTTCACGTGTTTAATTTCCTCTTCATCTCTCCCCATGTGAGATAGATCATTTGATATACAATAGCAATTGGGTGGAGGCTGCTATTGCGTTGGGTGGGAGAGGTGGGATTCAATTTTAATCCCTCATCTCTTTCTCAAAACTTGTAAAAGATGTAATTTATCAAAGACCCAGTTATTCAAATCCCCTCTGGAACCACGAGGCTTCTTGCAAATCCCCTCTACAGAAAAAAGGATTATTTTTCCCTGCTTTCTCTTGCCATTGTGCTATGAGAAATTAAGGAGATGCAGATTAAGTTTTTCTGGAAAAAGGAGAGTGAAAGGGAAACAGTGAGAGATAGAGAGAAACGGAGGGGAGGAGGGAGGTGGTGGGGAAATTTTTTTGCTTTTGTTTTAATATTTTATTTTTAGTTTTTAATATTTTAAAATGTTTTATAATTTTTTATTATTTTCTTGTCCATCTGGCAAATATGTGGACGTATTTTAAAATGTTGTCAATCAGCAAAGCCATATAGGCGACGGTTTCCGGCATTTTTCTTGCTTTTTCATATTTGGTGGACGTGCATGAAAGATCTTTTGGCTAATGAATTCGGTTGAAATATCTCGTATAGTTCGAAGGGGTAATTTGTAGTAGAGCTTAAAAAATATATCAAAAAAATAAGTATAAAAAAATTCAAAAAAATTTAAAAGTTGAGGTTGAGATAAGATCTCATGTACCATGTGCCACATTAATTTCAAATGAAAAACGAATTTGAAAATAAGATAATGTAGAATTGTAGATTTATCTGGAAGCTTAATTATCGATTATCAGATTAGTTTAAATTTAAATGGAGAGAGTTATCTTATCTTTATCTAATCTCATCACTTAAACCTCTCATTGGACTCATAAATAGAGCAGGGGAATTCAGAGAAAAAGAAAATAAGACACCGGAAGGCTGCAAGAAGAAGAAGAATGCTTTCAATATTTGGTTTCGGCCTGAAAACCTCAAAAAAGTTAAAAAAGTTTATCAAAGGATTTGGCTGAATTCATTTTTTCTCAATCGATTTCGGCTGAAACCATAAAGAATTCTGCTAAATTCATATATCTCAAACACCGAACGGGTTGGGCTAAACCATGGTGTGTTGAGTTATAAAAAAATGCACGTCGGTTGATTAAGATTAAGATGGTCCAAAGCAGATGAGAAAGGTACTGCAAACAAAAAAAAAGGCAATAGTTTCGCGACGTTACTAGTACGCAGGGAAGAGAAAATCAAGTTCTCTTGAAGCTTTGTTTCAAAATACTTTAAACTACAAGTGTGTGTGAGACTTACCTTTCCATGCGTCAAAGAAAACTCCAAGGCAGCAGGTGCTGTTCATTTGGAGTGTAATGGTTTAATACCATTGCATCCATCTTTTGGGCTTTGTGCACAAAAGTCAAGGACCAGACTACCTCTTGGTATCTAGTGGGCTATGCATATGAAGACAAGTCTTTTTTAAAAGACAAAAGAATGCATGTAAATTTGGTGGATGATTTGCACGGGTTGTGGAACAAAGAAAGAAAAGAAGATGGCGCAGCAAGCAAGAGGCAAAGACAGAGGCCTCAAGTGATGTGCAAAGGCCGGCTTAACCTATAAACGACAAAAAAAAATTAGTTGCAGCCCAAGCAAAGTCTCAAACCCGTATCCTCTGAACAAAAAAAAAAAAAGCAACATATCAGTCCATTCGGTTTGGGTGTAGACTCCAACCCACAAAAAAAAATACCAGTTAATAAGTAGCTGGTGCAAAATTCATATCAAGTTTAATGGGATAATATTCAGATAAATTTCCCATTAGCAAATGAATTTTTATCAATTAACAAATAATTGGTACAAAGTCCAATGGACCTTTCTCAAATCAGATTGCCTATTAATAAATAAAGTGTGTCAATTAATAAATAATTGATATAAAATATTTAGTGGACACATATCAAATTTAACTCTCCCAAATTCATTTTAGCCCATTAAAAAATTAAAAACGTGTCATTTAACAAATAAATGATACAAAATTAATTAATGGGCACATTTTCTTTCAATCCCAAATCTCAAATTTCTCTCTCATGTGGGTATAAAATCATCTTTCTCAATTGGTACAAAACCAACAAAATCAAATTGGTACAAAACCAATTTTCTCAAATGGTACAAAACTATCTTTTTCAATTGGTACAAAACCAACTCTCATTGCTTAGTACAAAACCAACCCTCCAAACTGACGCAAAGTCAACCAAGTCAAATTCTTTAATGAATTACATTTGATTTGATCTCATCGGGGTATGTAGGCAATCTACTAAAATTTAGATGCAACTGCAGCCAAATCAAATACATTCAAATTTCTCAGAAATTTGTCTCACACACAAAGTCTCTGAGTTAATTTCTCAAATCAAATCTAAGGGCTCTAAACCCTACCCAAATTACACAATTCATTTAAATGGGTCATCCACCCATTTAATTTCTAAAATCTTGGAACTACGTGTGATTTGATCCTTTAATGGCTACGTAAGCAACTTCAAATACAGGTGTAACTGCAATCACAAATAAATTCAATTTCAATAAATTCAAACACTCACAAAATGATCCGTTGGTTTCATTGCATTTGAAATCAAGGGGGTATTCATTTGAGTCAATGGACTGTAATTAAGAAATGTACTTCATTTTGAATGAATCGTACCCAAAATAATAAAATTCTTATTCCATAAATGAATTTGGGTAAAATTATATTGGGTAATATTATTATTTATTAACTATTTTATAATTTTGTTCAACAGATTCGATCCCCAAGAAGTTGAAAATGAATCAACTTACCACTCGGGCTGCAACTACTCTTGAACATGAAGGGAATATATAAAAAGTTCACATTGGTAATTATATGAGAAGTCAAATTGAGAAACTTTCTTCAAATAAATAATTATTTCCTTATACACAAAATTTCGGTATGTACAATAGAAAATTTTATTGGACAAACTATGCATGCTAAAATAACGATGTTTGCACAATAGGGAGAGCCTATCACTAAAAATAAAAAATGAGAAATTGAATAAGAAATGCAAATTAAATTATTTTAAGAGAATAAAATGAGATGGAAATGTGAATTTTATCCCTAGATCAAATTGTTTTTATACCTTCTTTTTAACATGGTAGACACAATTCGCGTTCCAAAATATCAACATTTCCACACCAAAGAAAAAAAGAGGCTATTCGCACTCACGTACCTTGATTACACTCCTATTAATTAACCAAACGCACTCACATTTAGAATAATCCAGAGACGCTAGTCAAATTGACTGATATGGAGGTAATAGACATACATTATTTATTTAAGTCCTTGTATCAGCTATACTGGTCATTTAAGTCTCGGCTTTGCGGCTTTGAGAAACAAACAACCAGCTATACTGGTTGAATTTCAATCCTTAGAGGAACACCTTTCATTTCCCAATGTGAATGTTTCCAACCCGATGAAAAGTTGTGTCTTAAATCTGCCTCAACACGAAGACCAGCTCCCTTCAAGGTAACCACAGTTTTCACACAGGCATCAAATGTGGCTTGAATATCAACATCCTTGTCAAGCACTGGAATCACAATAGCCTGAAAATTAAGGTGCCACTTTAGGTGGCAATACCAAGCCTCGGTCATCTCCATGCACCATCACCATCACTCCAATCTGAACTTGATAATGGCAAATAAATCATAATAGAAAATTAATTATAAGTTAAAGGCAATCTTACAAGTTTCATGTCTTCGAGAAAGCACACTTACCGCTCGAGTACTGCAAGACCAAGAGTTTTGCCAAACCATAGCCTTTTCTCTTTTTTCATTTTCAAAATTAATCTCGAATGTTTCGGCAAAATGTTGACCCAAACAACGTGAGGTTGCACCTTGTATACTTCGGCCAGTGTTTGGAATAAAAGCCTGCATGCGTGAAATTAATACTACTCAAGACTACCATAGAGGCAATAAAAAAAAAAAAAAAAGCTTAATTAAAGGGCATATCAAGTACCTCCACAGTGGTGGTGTAAAGACTACCCGTAAATTTCTTGAGCTCGCTTTTAAATCCCTTCACAACAGGAACTGCCAAATATTCTTCATATATCATTCTGTACAAATCCAAAATCTCATAGACCTAAAATCAGGACAAACATTCAGAAACCAACCACCTTCAAAGTTTTTCTGTCAGTGAGATACTATTCGCAAGCACATAAACAATCAGATATTAGGTGAATGCATGGAATAATTTCCTGTAATAAATGACATAAATATACCTTTAGGGATAAATAATAGTCTCACTTGTTGGACGGATTGCAATAGGCACTTCCAAGTCAGATTTTCCAGCCTTGGTGACCCAAGCAACCTAATTACAAAAATTAAAGGAATGGAAAAAGAGGTAGAATAAGCAAATCACATACACAAACAGCGCAATATAGTTTACTGGTGAACAACAAGGTTAGGTTCAATTTTTATGTCAAAAGAGTACTATTTCTAACCTCTTGAGCAAAACTGTCTGTATGAGCCTTGCCTCGTCCCAGAGCAGCAGAAGTTACAAACATGGGGAAGAGGAATTCTTGTATATTCATTCCCTTTATTTGTGCATCGAAAAATTCCTACACATATACAGCATTGGAAAGTGATCAACTGTGCTGGAGTTGGAGTTATCATGGCAAACTTTTAATACGGCTACAAAATTATGAAAGCATAATCTAGGAAAGTATTAAAAGTAAAAACAGGTATGTACATTTGAATTGAGCACTTAAGGACTAGACTGGCAAGGTGTATAAAGGATGCTAACATTGAATGGTTGTTCACTAATTCAAATAGAAAAAAAGACACAATCGGCAGTATGATTGTGTGACTAAATAAGAAAAAACAATGTTTACTCTCAAGGTATTCCAAATGTGCATTGTGCATGGCAGTAAAATATAACAACCAGAGATATCATAATATTCAATCATCTCACCACGAACAACAACCTGCAGAGAACAATTCAACATGTTACTTATTTCGTAAAAGAGATTTATGAAAATAACCCAGAAAAAAAAATAAAAATAAAGACAGGTATACCTCAGAAAACCACTCTCCGAAATTCTCATCCTTCTTATTAGAAAGACGTAAGCCAGTTTCTTTCTTTATGTCAAAACGATGGCATGCTATAATATGCGAATTCATGGCAACCTCGGTAGTCATTAGACTTCCTAAGAAAATCAGTAGGAAATTCAAATTATAAGTCAAGCCAAGAGGCTAGGACAAACAAAGGAGAAGCAGAAATTTGAGAGGCCGAAGAGCAAAGCTTACCACAATGGGGGCAAATAAAACCTATTTATAACTCATAGGTTGAAACTAACACTTATGTTTCAGCTAGGATTCCTAATCCTAGTGAAACTAGGTAATTGGCCTAATTAGCTAATTCTAATTCCTTGTACAATTAGAAATACTCAGAACTCCTCCCTTAACTAGGAAGACCTTGCGCAAGTCGTCTCAGCATTCCTAAAAACTGTACCTCACTAGGAATAACCCAAACTGCTACTTTGCAGACTTTTGATGAGCCAAACACAACAATCTCCACCATGGCAAATTAAAAACCACTAAAGACTGCTGCATTTCGAGATAACCCTGATAAAACTCGAAATCACTTCACTTTGGCAAGCTTCCTTATGCCTTAATACACCTCCTCAAGTGAGAAGGTGCTCCACCTCAGTCTTAAACAAGTATCAAGATTGAGTAAATTCAATACCACTTGTTGATTTTTAAGCCCTTGAGATCTTTGTTCTTTGATGTAAATTAAACCTAGAACTAGAGATGACTTGCGACAATTGAAAAACAGAAAACCAATCACACGCAGCACACACAAACACAAGATTAACAGCATGCTGACTGTTATTAAATTAGTTAAGGAATCATTTTATTATTAATTCTTGTTCCCTTAAACTTTTTTCGCCAACAATAAGAACAAAACTGCTTCGCATATAATATAAACTTAACAAATTCTGTGTACAGGTAAAGGATATGGCTCTGTTGTTCCAGATGCTCTGCATGCAGACTCGGATCCTTGGACTGAGAAATTAGCTGAAAAAGTTGGTAAAGATGTAGAGCAATATATAGAAGCCATGGAGAAGGTGATTGACATTTTACATTTAGATGACTGTGTTGTTGTAGTAAATGTCCTCCTTTCTGCCTTTTACACATTTCTCTGTCCTTGGCATTAACATTCTTATCTGCAATTTGTGTAGGTTAAACTAAAGCAAGGACTCGAAAAAGCAATGGAAATTTTTTGGATCATCTAGTACCTGTGTTTATTAATTTGTTTGGTGTGTCATGACATTATTTAATCAAATGTCGGGTCCAAAGGATTTTTTGGCCAAATGGAGATCCAAAGCTTAAATGGCCATCACCTGTTTCTACTTGTTAACCCCAATATAATACAGATTTTATTTTAAATCACATAACTACTCTTTTTTTTTTTTTGGCCAGGCACAAAACTACTCTTTAATCACTTATAATTTGTTTAAGATTACCTTGCAAGTTTTGGACATTTTCATAAGGTCAAAAAAAATAAAAGAAATAAGATCAAAAGTAAAAAAGATAATTTTGTTGTTTTCTTAAGAGTATTTAAAGCAATTTACCTTCTTCTTTTTTTCTTTTTCTTTTTCTAAAAACAATGAAATTATGATTTTGTTTATCTAAGTCGAAAACCACCATTTAACTACAAGTAGCCAGTTTCACATTCCTATTTATTACACTTGCACTTTTTTCCTTTATTTGTTCGATTATTAAAGCAAAAAAAAAAAAAAAAGTACAAACGTACAAAATTAGAGTGTGAAAATTGTTACCTTAAATAAAACAATAAAAAAGTTAATGTTTTTTATGAAAATGATCAAATTCAGTTGATTAAACTTTATTTTCATTATTTTAATTTATATAAAATTACAATTTTTTTATCTTGTATTGGCAATTAACCAACTAAAGCTGATCAATGTCTTAATTTATTCGTGTCATCCTTGGGCAGGACTATGCTAATCTTCTCTGTATGGTCAATTTTATTGGATTTCCATTTCCCCGAAGGGGCAATTAAGTTGATCAATTCGATCATGAATTATTCGACCCTATCAAAATAGGTCTTTCTCTCAAAACGCAAAGAACTAAAAATTGAACTGTACATTTGTCGGTTGCTGAGATCAATTCAAACACTATCTTTCCTCAAATCTCTCATCAACCAAATAAATGTGTATCAATTACAGAAGCACAAAATAAAACCCAGGAAGCAAAAATGGAACAACCAAACCACACTTGAATCTTGGAGAAGAGCACCACATATTCATGCAAGGTAAATGGTAAATCCTCGTTGGGTACAGCAGGCATGCATGAACCAATAATGGTATACAAGTACAAGTAGACACTAATGCTGGTTGTTAGTAAAGAACTTCCTACATTTGAACTATTATAAATGTATTATTGTCTATTAACTTGAGAACATTTTATATTAAAAGCTACATTCTGATAACTCAAATTGAACTCTTTCACTTTTTCATTCCGGCTAAATCTTCAAGAGTCAGATTCAGTGTATCAGCAGAACCTCTTTTCACCTCCTCCCCACGGGCAGCCAAAAAATCCTCAACACTTCCCGGTTCTCCAAACCACCCAAGATGATCAGCAATCAGGTGGTTATTGTTACATCCACCACAACGTGCCACCACCACACCTTTCTCATATGATTCTCGACATACTGTCTTCATAGATCTTGTTTCACAAACATTGCAAGTAAAGATCAAGGCAAGGTCATGCCTTGGGGATATTTTCAAGTTGGATGCAGCAGAAACTTTCACAGAATCACTGTTGATAGTATTCAAGTGGGAGGAAACATTGTCAAGATCCTCATTAGCCAGACTGGTTGGCTTTGTTTCCGTCTGAAAACTTCTTTTGTCAAAATCATATTTTCTGAAGACAGTATATGCAGAAGGAACAACTTGTTCTGCCAGCAATAATTTGCATAAACAAACAAAAAATCAAAATTATATACAGTTTAAGCAGGAAAACATTTAGATTGGCAAGGCATGCATGTAGAACTTATAAATGTCCGGATTAACCAACAAGGTCTTTAGCAAAGAGGGAGAAAGAAATGGAGAAGGACTATTAGAATTAGATCAATCAAAGGAACTTCGAGTTTGTTTTAAGTGTTCAATCAGGACATTTTAGTCTTCAGTATCTAAATTGATGAGTATCAAATATTATGTGTGAATATGTTTGTGTCTGAGTGTGAGTGTGGACAAACACATAACACCCATGTCCTAACACCGTGAAGAGAAGAATATATAATAACCATCTCACACTTAATATAGTCTACGAAAAAAAAATTAACACATTTTCAATCATCAGAATATTTTTTTTTTTTTTTTTATTCTACCACAAAAGAATTGGGTCATTAGCATTAAATTAAAGCTTTGAGAACAGTAGCAAGTCCAAAAGCAGCTAATAAGGTCAAATTTAACATCATAGTGTTTCCTTGTTTTATCCAAGCACTACTTCCAAATCCATAATGAAAAATATATCTAAATTAAGATATTGAAAACATAGTTGTGGCAAAATACTCAAATCCTGACACTAGATAACATGACACAGATAACACTGCTCTGCAGAGTGTAAAGTGTTAGGCGCATCATGCATTTTGCAATGCATTATGTATGAGTACTTCAACTCATGGTATGAGTTCCCACAAGTACCTTAGGAATACTTAATAGTCTTGGGAAGGTGAAGGCCTTGGTTTTGAAGGCGACTCTTCTTTCTTCTCGTGGTTCATTGGAGTTGAGCTTTGTAAATATATATTGCTTTCTTGGAGGTTCGAATTCTCTACATAAAGGTTAGGTGACTCCAACTTACAGACATACAGACATATTTTATTTAGCTGTTGTGGGATTTGTTTCTTGTGAGGCTTAAGATAGAGAAAAGGTGTACAAGGTGGGGTGGGTTTAGGGATTGAGAGTCTTCACTTTTTTACAAGGTATTTTTTGCTCTTGGAATCTCAAGTGAAGAACAGTAACCATGTAAGTCTGTTGTGTCTTTTTGTGTGTTCAGTTGTTTATTATCTTGTATGGATGTATCTATGGTGTGTTATTGTTACTCTTCCACTAATGGGTTTGATCTCCAATCTCCAATTAAGTCCAACAGCTTAAAGTGCTGAAATACAGACATGATTTTTAGCATTTTTACTTTGAATAGTTCTTATAACATCATAGTTGTAAACTCCATTTCTCAAACTCTGCTACCAGCTTAAAAGTGTCCACACTAATTCACAACTAATCCAATTAATCATATTTGGTTTCATTATTGTCTGAAATTCCTTAATATAAAACCCAGATAACAAGAGAGCCAAAGACCTCAAATTTTGCCTTCCATCAGTTTCATGACTTCATCAGCTCTCCTAGAAACCAAACACAACAGTGGAATCTTCTAAACTTCAAATAGCAGAACATTATCAGAAATTAGGTCATGACCCAAATGCAAGAAACCGACAATCACTCAATTTTGAAAAGTATCTTGCAATAGCAAACAATTTGCATATCTTCAACTGATTAAAACACCAGCAAAGTAATCTAAGAAAGCCCAATATCATGAAGATGGTTTCCTGGGTTTTGAGAGGGGACAATAGAGAGCGAGGCCTAACCTTTGAATACATGGGCGTAAGGCTGCTGATTTGGGAAGAAGAGTGAGCCTATTCGCCTCTGCAACATCCGAGCCACCATGGTCGATTTCTTGCTATTGCTTGAGCTTCGCGCTACGAGCAGCGGTCATGTAAACGGTGGCGTATTTACTATTTATGATATTGCTGAAGAGTGCCACACTGCCACCCAAGTTCCTTTTCTTATTTATTTTGAGGTCTGAAGTGCCCCCAGGTATTATCGCAGAGATGTGCCTTCCCTTTTTATTGAACAAGGCTAGTATTGTCATAAGAAGAATGTCACTTTATATGTAGTTTTCTTGGAAGATAATCTCAAAAAAAGAAAAGAAATAGTGATTGTATTTTAACCTTATATATATATATTAATTTAGGTTAGTAAAACTTCCACAGATCTACTTGATCTTAAAATTATCAAGAACTAGCTATTATCTGCATTGTTATAAAATTTGACAAGCATTCTTTGGTTACAAATTTTGATAAGCATTGTGCAGATGCTCAAGTGAACCAAAAGGCAAGAGATGGATTCTTAGTTGGTGTGTGCAGAGTAATTAATAGAAAAACATGTCACTTACTTCCTATAAATAACAATGCTTAATATAATTTAAACAAGTTTTTTGTTAACGCAGCCATTAATTTAACCCATTCTGTAAGTCAGAATGCAATTTATATCATCAAGTATTTGTCACAAATAGGAAGACCCAAGACCTGACCTGGCCGGTCATTTGCTCCTCTATCTTCTACATGTCCCACTTATTTGGACATATCTAGAATTTCTTGATTGCAACTGAAGTATCTTTATTCTTCTACAATTTTTTTTCATTTGACATGGGCATAACCTATATTGCTAAAAAGTCAAATCTCTTGACAGAATTGAAATTGTTCATATTCCATGTTTGTGTACATGAACACAACTCTGCTAAAACTAAAAGGAACCAAACTTGAGTACAATTCTGGGTTTTGTTGGTTCCAAACCTGCAGTTTAAAGAAGATTTTGATCAAACCCATTTGAGAGAGCTATAAACTAATGTCAAGCAAAGTTGCAAAAATATGCATGAAACCAAAGTGTTAAGGAAATTGAACTTGTGTAATGAAAATGAATCATTTTGTACGTAAATTATTCACAGAATATACAACATCCCAATCCCACAAGCTCTTTACAATTTGTTCAAATAAATACGAACCCGCATTTATAAACCTCAAAAAATTGAAACCCAAAAAAATTGAGACCCAAAAAATCACCGAGGGGCCAATGAGACAGAGATGTCGACGGGCATGCCAATTCTCTCCGCCCAACTCTGAGACTCCAAAAACAACTTGGAAACCAGACCCGCAACCCGACCCATATCGGGTCGGCCATCCGGGTCCTCCTCCACACATTCCAATGCCACCTTCACCATCTTCTCCGCCACCTCCATCGGAAACGAGTCCTTGAGCCTCCTATCTACCCACCTCCTGACCCCGCCAAAACAACCCACCGCCTCTCTCGCCATCTCTATCACACTCACCCTCCTATACCCACCGCCATTACCACCAATAGCTTCCTCTATCTTATACTTCAGTGGCTCCTCCCCGGAGATCAACTCCAAGAGCACGACCCCAAAAGCATACACATCGCATTTCTGGGTGACGACGCCGCTGACCTGAAACTCCGGCGCCATGTACCCTCGGGTGCCCTCCACCTTCATAGCGCCGCTCCGGGACCGCGACAGAGTTCGATCGCAGTGGCCCTCGCCGCAGAGCTCGGCGGTGCCGAAGTGGCAGATCCTGGCGCCGAGGGTATTTTCGGAAACAATTATACTGGAGGTTTTGATGCGGTTGTGGACGAAGCCGGAGTCGAGGCCGGAGCCGTGGTGGATGTAGTCGAGGCCGTGAGCAAGATCAGTGGCGATCTGCATCCGTGAGAGCCACGTGGAGAGCACGGAGAAGCTTGGATTCTTGGGGTTTCGGAGACAGTCGGCGAGGTTGGCTCCGGGGACGAAGTCATAGACGAGGTAGATGCAGTTGTTGCCGGAGAGGGAGGCGCCGAGTAGCTTGATTAAGCTGCTGTGGTGGCTCCGGCAGATGATGGAGAGGCGGTGCTGGAGTTGTTGGAGGTCGACGGGGCGGCGAGACTTACGCTGGAAAACGACGACGTCTTTGCCGCGGAGGGAGCAGCGCCAGGAGGAGGAGGCGAGGCGGGGGGCGAGGAATTTGGCGGTGGCGGAGGAGATCTCGGAGGTGTCGTAGATCAGAGGGTTTTCGGGGAGAGAGGCTTTGAGGGATTTGAGAGAGGCGGCGCTGGAAGTTGAGGATTTGGAGTAGTTGTAGCTGGAGTTGCCGCCGGTGATGCTGTAATTGCCGGAAAATGGGTCTGGGAATGAGGAGGAGGATTTTGAGGCGCGAGGAGGAGCGGGTTTGGGCTCGATTGCCTGCGTGCTCTTTTTGGTCCTGCACATCGAGGATGATGATGATGATGGGGTTTGGGGGAGTATCATAGCAGAATTGGGGATTGGAATTTGAATTTGGTGGAGGTGGAGGTGGTCTTGTTTGTTGGGGAAGAATGTGTTTTGCTGGTGGAGGTTGAGAAATGGAAAATGGGAAGTGCCTGTGTTTGGACGGAAGAGTTAGGTCGTTGTCATGGAGGTACTATGGAAAAAGTGAAAAACGAAAGCGAAGGAAGAAGAAGCAGACTAAGGACGTTTTGCACCACTTTGTTTTTTTTTTTTTTTTTTTTTTTTTTTTAATCTCTACCATGTAGACTATAGTATTAATTAAAGATTAGAAGCCAATACATGTGATTTAATTAGAGAGTCGGTGAGATTAACTAAGGTGGATTGGATTCGTTGTGAGATTTTAATCTTTTTTTTTTTTTTAAAATAAGATAAAAAGCGGCTCTAATCATGCCTTTTGAAACAGAAAATAACTTATCTATCTCCCACACCACCTAAAGAAGATGTTCCATTGGTCTATTGCTTAGCTAGGGGTGAAAATGAGCCAAACCGAGTGAAATACTAAAGTGCTCAAGCTCAGTTAAAATAATATTGATCGAGCTCAAGCTGAAATGAAACTCGAAGAGTCATGTTCAAGCTTGGCTTGTTCGCTTTTTCAAAACTCAAGCCCAACTCGTTTGTTATTTCCAAGATCATGGCTCGAATGAAGCTTGAAGAGTTATGCACTTATGCTCAAGCTCAAATGAAGCTCGAAGAATTATGTTCAACCTCAACTCATTTGCTTTTTTAAAGCTCAATCACAACTCAAGCTCAAACGAAGCTCGAAGAGTTATGTTTGCTTTTTCCAAGCTCAAGCTTGGCTAGATTCGGCTCGACTTGTTTGTGGAACGAGCTCAAGCTTATACTTGGCTTTGTTGGCTCAATTTTTAAATGAACACAAACTTAAGTTTGACTCAACTTACGACTAAAAATATCGAACATTACAATTCAAGTTTCAGCAATAAGCCGAATTAGAACAAAACTTAAGATATCTCATAAAAATATAAATGTAATTCACCAGCTTTACAAGTCAAGTATACCAAAATTCAAACTCTAACTCTTATTTTTATGGAGCATAATATTTTGTTTGAACTCAGCTCATTTCTTTCGTTTAACGAACCGAGTTCAGAGATTTGGAAAAAAAAATTAGAATTGCTCCAAGAAATACGCAAGTAGGGTGCACTTATTAGAAGCCTCTTTAGAAAAGATTTTCACTACGTGGCTATACAATATCTGACGCTGCTGAAATGTAGCATGCCACATTTTTATACCTTGCGTCTGAGCTTGGGCAGCCGCCTCACTTACGTGAGATGGTGAGGGGGGGATCCCATTAGGACCTGCCCCCACCCAAAAGTTTGTACCTTTTTGACCGACAGCTTTTCTTTGTCAAATGTATTATGTAGCCTAATTAATTCATTTACTATTTCTTCTAACATAATTTGGATGAACAAACAGAATATTTGGGTCAAGCTTGACAGCATTGCGTGCTCCTCTTTGTGATAAACAAATATAGACTAAAAATGAATATATTATGACTCATCTTCTCACCACAAAACTCCTACTGTACTAATTGAAGAAATATAGGCTAAATTCTCTGCACACATGCACTGCCTCTCTGTTTGTGTAAAAGAAAAGCGTATACCCAAATCATTAGTATTAATGACAGGAATGTCCCACAAACTTCGACTTCAAAATGAGCCCAAAATCAAATCATATGTAAAATTAAAAATATTCTAACAGATATTATCTTTTATAATTTTTAAAATTAATTTCTATTAACTATCTTAATTTTAAAAAATAATATGAATCAACATTTTTAAAAAGTCCATTTTTTATATCTTAGCCTTAAAAATTGAATTTAAATACAAATCTAAATAACCCTTCAAAATTGAACCTATTTTTAATTAACTCTTTTTATTTAGATAGATTGGATGAAAAATGTGGCAAAATTTTTCATTGTAACTATAACACCACTACGAATAGAGAAAGAGGAAAAAACCAAAGATTTCACATAGCACTTTGGATCCAAAAATCAATCTGATTTATTTCGTACCTTTCCTTTAATGAGAAAATGGGTCAGAATTTACAAGATCAAACTTATGAGAGCAGTGCTTTGATACCCAAACAACTAAACTAATCATAGGAGTCCATAATGGAGTCCATCCTAAAAGCAAAAGTACTTATTTATGAATACCCAAGCATTATGAAATAAGTATATATCTCGTATTATAACACGTTGTTACAGACTTACAGTCCCATCCAAATTTTTTCCAAAAGGGGTGGCCATTTAAAACACTTATTTTGTTCCTCAACAAAGAAGAAGAGAATTCTCAAGATGGTTCTAGACACCCACCTTTTCCCCTATAGGCTAAAGCTCATTGGCACCAGTTTACCGAAAAAAAAAAAAAAGCTCATTGGCACCTGAAGGCTAAAGCTCTCTGGCTGAAGATGCTGGGCTGGGACTCACAATTAAGTATTTTACTTCCATCCCCATCAAATATCATTCCAATTTCCAGAACCAAATATCACACCAAAACCTAAAAATTATGGCTCAACATTTTGAGTCTAAAATTATAACCCAAATTATCATTTCTCTGCATAGAGCATTCCAGAGCTAAGATCAAGAATCACCAATACCATACACATTAAAGCAAAAACAAAACAAAACAAAACAAAATTAAAACAGAAATGTCATTATGCATCAAATTTCAGGAATGTAAAAAGGTGTAGTAGCAGTGAAATTGATGCTTGGGGAGATAACAGGGGAACAAGCATAATAACCACAATCCAATATTTACACCTATGAGATGAAAATGTTGCCTCGGTCATAATCTCCCTAACACCGATACATACATTTCCATCTCAACCATACCATTAAACAAAAAAAGAAAGAGCAACAACATAGCCTATAGTTCAACTTTCTCCTTGTTTCATTCCATTTCCTGAGCTCTGAATCCGAAGAAATGGCCACAGAAATTACCTAAGCATAAGCATTGAGAGCATCCCCAGTGAGCCTGCAAATCCTCCACTCCTGCATGACATTAGCACCCATTTCCTCATAAAACTTGATGGCATTGACATTCCAATCAAGCACCACCCACTCCACTCTACCATACCCCATCTTCACAGCCTGCGTAGCCACAGCAGACAGCAGCATCTTCCCAAGCCCTTTCCTCCTATAACACTCCCTCACAAACAGGTCCTCAATGTAAAACCCAGGCTTCCCCAAAAACGTCGAGTAGTTCGGAAAAAACAGCACAAACCCAGCAACATAAACATCCCCAGCATCCCCTCCGCCGCACCAGCCGTTGGATCTGAACAAATCCTTTTCTGGGTCATCGACCGGAAGGTCCAGATTGACGGTTCTGACCATCGGAGGGTAGACGGGGTTTTGGGGGTTGTAAGTGAAAGGGGTGGGGGAGACTTCGAGGATGAAGATGGTGAAGGACTGGAAAGGTGGAGAGGCGAAGAGGGTGGAGGAGAGGTTGGCTTCGGTGGCGGTGAAGAGGTCGGTGAGGCGTTCGAACAACGCCATCTGGTGGATGAGCTTGTGGATGTGGGGGACGTCGGTGGGTTGGGCCAAGCGGATTCGGGTGAAGAGGGGGTAGCCCATTGGGGTTGAGCCGGCGGGGACATCCATGGGAGCCTCTGGGGCTGGGGTCGGTGGCGGTGGCGGTGCGGCGGCGGCGGCCATTGCTGGTTGCTTGGTCGGTTGCGGTTTTCAGAGTGAGTCTGAAAATGGTAGTGGAGAATGGATGGAGAGAGTTTTATATATATAGTGGGTTTGTTTTGGAATTAGGGGCACGCGGGGTGTGAAGATATTTTAAGGAATATGGGAGGGGTATTTTTGTCTTTAAGTCTTTGCATTCTAACTTTTAGATATTTTTTGTTGATAAGGTCAAAGTACAAAAGAGTGCTATTTTCTGTACACTTTTTTTTTTGCATACTTTTTTTTTTTTTTTTTTTCTGCCAACATATCTCCTATTTTTTTTTTAATTTAAAATTTCTTTTTACACACTTATTTTATTACCAAAATATCTATATTCTAAAACACACCCACCACACCTAAACAATACATACCTCCCACCCAAAACCAACACCACCGTGCGCAGCACCCCACACCATCGCGCACAACACCCCGCACCACCATCAACCCCACCTCTCTCTCTTTCCTTCTCTTTCCTCCCTCTCTTTCTCTCTTTAGCTTTTCAACCCACCCACCCCGCAACACCATGCGCAGCACCAGCCCTGCAACCATTTGGTCCATTTGATAACGGGTAGAGATGGCCACTCTGCACCACCACGCGCAGCATCCGTTCGACACTGGTTCACAGAAAATGTCACACTCGTTCGGCAGTCATCCGCCGAACGATGTTAGTGTTGTTCGGCAAGTACTCGACGAACCAGCTGCTCGGAGAAAATGTCTACTTGGGCGAGAGGAGGGAGGGAAAGAGAGAGAGAAAGAAAGAGAGAGCTGGGTTGGTGCGAGCAGAAGGGCACGCCGGGTGGCTTCAACGGTGCTACTCGCAGTGGCTGGAAGGCGCTGCGCGTAGTGGTGCTGCAAGCAGAAGGGGAGAAAAGCCAGAGAGAAAGCCAATTGCCATACGGTGGTATCGGGCTGGAGCGAGGTTGGGGTGGTCGACTGATGGTTCCTATCGAGCTTGGGTCTTGGGTGGGAGGGTGCTGTGACGGGGATAGATGGGTAGAGAGAGGGAAGGAGAGATAAAGGGGATGGGGTTTTGAGTAATTTTGTTTTAGATGTTTTTTGTCATTTTACAAATTAAAATTTTGGAGTGTGCAAAAAAAAAAAATAGGGTATACAAATAGCAGCTCCCATACAAAAATAATCTACGAACTTTACAGTGAATCTCAATTTAGTGTCAATTATAAAAAGTGTTAATTTATTCTACTAACTATAAAAAAATGTCAATTTGGTCCATAAATTTTTCAAGTTTCATCGAAAAATTTAACCAAAATTGATCATGTGCACAACAAGTAACCACATTTTCAGAGGCATTTTAGTCATTTCATCATATTTTCATGTGATCAATTCCGTTAATTTTTTAATGGAAGTTAATATTTATATTGCTTTGGTACAATTTGAAAAGTTCATGAACCAAATTGACACTTTTTATAATTAATGTACCAAATTAAAATTTATTTTAAAGTTTGTAGACCATTTTTTAATTTAATCTTTGTTAATAATTTTTTTTTGTTTTGTTAAAATAACCATATGCTAAAAAATTCTACCACAACTGATTAAGTGGAGATATAAATCATATAACTACTTTTGAGCTATTTATCACGAAATGGTAACTTTTTTCAAAAAGTGATGATTTTTTGTTGATGACGTACAGTAACCACTGTCATTGTAGAAGCTCTCCATGAGTCCATACTGATAATTAAATTGATTTAAAAATTAAGAATAATGTGATAATTTATGGGAATTCACTTGTGTCTCCATTTGTCAAAATTTACAAACAATTTTAGCACAAAGAGAAGGAGTTAGTCCAAAATATTGGGATTGAAATATCATAGCCAATGAAACGACTTTTATGTTTGTCGTGAGAGAAAAACCACAAATAGAAGTCATATAGAAAAATTCATGCATTAAAAAAAAATTTATATAATAATAGGCTTAAATCGCAAAATAAGTAAATTATGGCTTCTCTAATATCAAATATTACTTGAGATTCTCCATTAATCAAGAATGTTTTTCTAAAACCCTTTTAACCATTCTAAAACAAGTCATCTTGAAGAGTTGAAGCTTCACTAAATATAATCCAACTAGGTTGGTACTTAGTCATTTGCTAATCATTTGCAGGTTGATGTTTAGTTAAATTTAAAATGAAGTATGGCAAATAGGTGAGATTTTAAGTTCAAATATTGCGTGTATTTTCTTTATTTTATTTTCATCATTGATTTGATATGAAATATTTTATAAAAATAAGCTATTTTCATCATTTATCAAAGTTACTAAAAATATCATCTACTATAATTTATTAAAAAAAAAGAGGAAAAAAAAAAAAGACCACAAAAATCCCAAAATTAAGGCTTAAACATATAGTGCGTCAACCCATAGCCTATCACAAAGTTAAGGCTTGAACTTTACCCTCTTATTAAAAGGATCGAGTCGTCCAACCCTTTATTGATTTGGTTGAGCTTGTGATTTTATTGGTTAGTAAATTAGTTTTTTGAATTATAGTTTGAATTCATCTCGAGTATTATTTGACATAATTCGAGCATTATTCAAGAGAGTTTGAACACTATTCAAGTGAGCTCAAGCACTATTTGACATAATTGAGTTTGAACACTATTTGAGTGAGCTCAAGCACGTCTTGAGAATTATGTTTTAAAATTTTTAAACATAAAAATAAAAGGCTTTAATAATGAAAACAAAAAAGAGGAAATTTTTTAAAATTTCCACTTATNAAAAAAAAAAAAAAAAAAAAAAAAAAAAAAAAAAAAAAAAAAAAAAAAAAAAAAAAAAAAAAAAAAAAAAAAAAAAAAAAAAAAGGTGTACAGTAAATAAAAGCATCCAGTCTCATATGCCAAATCAAGACATGGCAAATTCTAATTATGCCCATTGATTTACCAATATATTACTAAAATTAGAAAATTAGAGAGTACTGAGAAAGTGAGAAGACACACTCCTCTGTGCAGCTTCCTGTGGTGGAAAGCGGTGGAGAGCAGTCTCTGAATCTCCAACTCAAAAATTGCAAATTCCAAAATTCCCTCCCTTTGGATTCAATTTCCACACTTTCCCACTCTCTCTTCCGATGCAAAATTGTAATTTCCATGAGCCGCCGAGCCGAATCTCTGGAGCTGAGTGTTAGGAGCTGACGAGCTACAGGCGGCTGAGCCTAGGGTTGGCCGCAGAGAAGCATGACCGACAAGCCACCACCAGAAGCATCATCAGCATCGCCGCCGCTAAAGCCGCCACTGTCAGTTCAAGAATGGGAGTCGCTAATCGACGACTTCCAGCACGGCGGTGCACGCCGCGACAAATGGACCTCCGCGCACCCAATCCTCATCGTCGACCAAGCCCTCTCCTCAATCTCCAAGCGCGACTTCCCTCTCAAGCTCCCCCTCATCGTCTTCCTCGAAGAGTTCTCCGACTCGCTCTTCACCGCCAATGAAAACGACGCCGAATCGGTATCCAAAGCCCTCCACCGTCTGATCGAAACCCTCCGCGCCCTGATCCAGACCCCTTCCGATGGCGTCCACGTCACTCTCGCTCTCAAGGAGCAGATGATGCTCTCCGTCACCTCCATCGTCATCTCCGTCGACGACGTCGTTCCCATTCCTGTTGTTGAAGCCTTGGTGGAGCTGCTGTTAACGGTCGTTAACCGGCCCAATCACGGCGTCGATCGCCAGGCGCGTGCGCTCGCTTGCGAGTGCCTGCGCGAGTTGGAGAAATCTCGCCCCTGTCTCCTCTCCGACGTCGGCGGCCACCTCTGGAGTCTCTGCCAGAACGAGAGGACTCACGCCGCTCAGAGCTACATACTCTTGTTCGCAACCGTCGTTCATAACATCGTGGCTGAGAAGCTCAACGTCTCGATTCTCAACACCGCGGTGCCTCTGGTTCCTTTCACCGCGCCGCGGATTGTGGTGGACGGTTCGAGCAAGGAGGCTCTGACCGGGTTGAATTACAAGGAGCTGAGGAGGGCTCTGGCGTTTTTGCTGGAGTGGCCGCAGGTGCTGACGCCGTGTGGGATGGTTGAGTTCTTCGATTTGATAATGCCGGTGGCGGAGGCCTTGGAGCTGCAAGGGTCGATGCTGAAGGTGCAGTTTTTCGGGCTGATTTATTCGTTTGATCCGATACTCTGCCATGTCGTTTTGACAATGTATCCGCGGTTGTTGGACGCGTTTGATGGGCAGGAGGGAGAGATTGCAGGCCGGCTTATGTTGCTGTCGAAAGAAGCGCAGCACCACTTGGTTTTTAGGTTGCTGGCGCTGCATTGGTTGTTGGGTTTTGGCGAGTTGATGTTGGCAAGGGAAGTGAGGAAAGTTAAGGCCATTGTTGATATGGGTTTGAGGTTCTATCCGAGTGTGTTCGACCCGCTTGCTTTGAAAGCATTGAAGCTTGACCTGCTTGCCTTTTGCTCCATTTGTGTTAAGGTCGTGATATCTGGGAGTGTTTTGGGTGAGGATGCTGGAGCTGATGATAAGTTGGTGGTGAAGCTGTTTGAAGATGGACTAGTTTCTGTATCAGCCTTCAAGTGGTTGCCTCCAGGGAGCACAGAAACTGCAGTGGCTTTTCGAAGTTTGCATAGGTTCTTGATTGGGGCATCATCTCATTCAGACAATGATCCTTCCACCACTAGAAGTCTCATGGACTCCACCACTTTCAGTACCATACAGGTAATTTTCACTCTGCTTCAGTTCCTTGTATATGCTCTACTGTAGTTAAAAAGATGTGCAATTTGCTATTTATAATTGAGATTTATATTTGTATGTTTTGGAGCTTGCACAACATGTTAGCTCTCCGCTTAGCATTGCAAATGAAGTGATATGAATTAAAATATCATTTGTTGTACACAGTATCAATTTACTCTATTTCATTTTGCTTTTGGTTTGGTTGATATGTTCTGATTTGGCTTAGTGCTTGTTTGTATATTGTTTATGAGTAATACTACATGCACCAAACTAAAATCCCAAATTTTGGATATTTAATATTGTTTTATTTATTTATATTTGGTCCCATTTGAAATCCTACTTATTTTTAGCAACTAAGATATTGCCCTGTCATCTAAAGCATTAGTTAGTGTAAAAAATTTGGGAGAACTTTTGGTGCTTGTTATAGTGTTGATTGCTCATATATTGACTATAATTGGAGTGACATTATAAAAATATTGGTTTGTCATAGTTTTGGGGTGATCTACTTTTGTATGGTCTTTTCCCCTTTCATAATGTGTGACCTAATGGAAATGTAATTCTGTAATTGACCAGTTGAGTGGTTGAGTTATTTGGAATGCGGAGAAGTTATTTGGTAGTACATGATAATGTTCAAGCTTAGATGTTAGAATGCAAGTAAGTGATCAATAAAGATTAATGACATACATTTAGTTAATAAGAAATGTGCCAAAAAAAAAAAAGGAAAAATAATTATTTTAGTGCCTGTTTGGCACACGGACCAGGTAATTTAAACTCCCAAGAATCTGGTCACAAACATTTGTTATGCTGTTTGTGGTCAAGGAGAAGGGGCAAAGGTTTGTTCATCTTTGTATCTGCGCCATTTTTATGTTTCCCAATTTCTAATTTCAGGGCATGCTGTTGGACCTCATGTTGGAGTGTCACAGATTGGTTCCAGTGAATGTTGCTTTGACTGATCGCTTGCTGGGTTGTCAAAAGCACCGCTGGTTGGGAGAACGCCTGCTTCAGACTTTTGATCAGCATTTGCTTTCTAAAGTCAAATTGGATTATAATTTGGTTCATTGCTTCCCAATATTTGATAGAATTGCTGAAAGCGATACAATTCCTCCTCGGAGATTGCTAGAGCTGCTTACCAAGTTCATGATCTTCCTTGTTGACAAACATGGCCCAAATACAGGACTGAGGTCATGGTCTCAGGGGAGCAGAGTTCTTGGCATCTGTCGAACATTTCTAATGCATCACAATAGCTCTAGATTGTTCCTTAGACTATCTCACCTTCTTGCATTTACTTGCTTGTACTTTCCTGATTTGGAGGTTCGCGACAATGCAAGGTATTGTCTCTACTCCTTTGGTATTTCTCCTTTCTGTTTATATGGGCACTATTTGCAGTTTAGTAAGCTTTTCAATTCCCATTATTAGCTGATGATGTTCTTTCATTTTTGGTCTAAAATTTGATGCTGTTCATCATGGCCTTCTGCAGGATCTACCTTCGGATGCTGATCTGCATACCTGGAAAGAAGCTCAGAGACATGCTGAATCTTGAGGAACAACTCGGTATTTCAACATCTCCAGATTCCAGTTTCAATGTCCAGTCTCCTCAGTCTGCTCACAATCTCAAGAAGTCTAGGAACATCTCCTCATATGTCCACCTTGAGCGGGTGATCCCTCTACTTGTCAAACAATCTTGGTCCTTGTCGCTATCATCTTTGGGTGTTGGGAGCAATGAACCCGGTTACCTAGATGGCATCAGAGACAGTGAACCCATAATAGAGGATGGTGAGATTGATGACAGTAGTAATATCAACATTATCCCAGCAACTGAAAGAATTGATCAACCACAGCAGCCATTGCGTGTGATGGATTCAAAGATTTCAGAGATATTAAGAACGTTAAGGAGGCATTTTTCATGCATTCCTGATTTTAGACATATGCCAGGACTTAAGGTTAGAATATCATGTAGTTTGAGGTTTGAATCTGAGCCTTTCAGCCGTATATGGGAAGTTGCTTCCCCTACTGGTGTTTCGGATGAATTAGATTCTCTTCCTGCTTTATATGCAACCGTGCTACATTTTTCGTCCTCTGCACCGTATGGGTCTATTGCATCGTATCATATACCGTTTCTTCTTGGTGAACCTCCCAAAAAACTTAATATATCTGATCAAACAGCTTCATTAGCTATTGTTCCTGTAGAAAATGGTTCTGGAGAAGAGGAAAGCTCTGGAGCTCCAGTCACGATTGAATTGGAACCACGGGAACCAACACCTGGTCTAATTGATGTTTCCATTGAAACAAATGCAGAAAATGGTCAGATAATCCGTGGTCAGCTTCACTGTATCACTGTAGGCATAGAAGATATGTTTCTCAAGGCTATTGTGCCGCCTGACATCCCCGTAGATGCCTTACCTGGTTATTACTTAGACTTGTTCAATGCCCTTTGGGAGGCATGTGGTAATTCCAACACTGGGCGGGAGACCTTTCTGTTGAAAGGAGGCAAAGGGGTTGCAGCTATCAGTGGGACCCAATCAGTCAAGCTACTTGAAGTCCCTGCATTGTCTTTGATTCAGGCTACCGAGCGCTACTTGGCACCCTTTGTTGTAAGTGTGATTGGTGAACCACTTGTTACTGTTGTAAGGGATGGAGGAATCATTAGGGACATCATCTGGAAGGATGATTTTTCCCTTGATATTACTAGCTCAGGGACGGATTTTGATAGAGGCCCACTTCATCTTACATACATTGAAGATGTAGATGAAAGGGACAGTCCTGTCAATATCCGTAAAAGAAACATGGGTTGCTTTCATATTTTGATATTTCTTCCACCAAGGTTCCATCTCCTCTTCCAAATGGAAGTATGTGATGTTTCAACCTTAGTGCGAATCCGAACGGATCACTGGCCTTGCTTAGCTTATACTGATGAGTTTTTGGAGGCTTTATTTTTGTCATAGGAATTTATTAATTTTTTCCTTTCAAGTAGTTTACAGAAGGATTCTCATTGGTGCTGCTGTAAGGTCATTGTCATTTTGTTCTATATCTTTTTCCATATTTATTCGTACAGAGAAGGGTAATTTTTTTGCACCCAGAATAAAGTCTACTGTAAATACCTCCGAGTCCTTTTACCTTGTATTCTTTTGGTGTATCAGGGATCAAGAAATGCATTTTTGGGGCATTTTCCATTTTCTCTGTAGGTTGGATTTGTAACCACAATGTTGAAAATAATTTGTAAGCTAATTCATTCTTTGCAGTCAATGCAAGCTTATTTTGATAATAATATTAGATATGGAGTTTGGAGTGAGAAGTAATTGGCTTATGTGGTTGCATATGTACATACTAATGACCTCCTTATTGTGAATTCATAGTTGCTGATTTATCTACTGTTATAGCAGAAGTTTTTTGTGGGGATGCATACCATTCGTTGAGCCTAGCTCCGGTGAAGGTGAAGGGGTGATCTTGCATATGCAATCCTAAATCAGTGCCTTTGTATTATTTCATTTTTCATTGCATGTGTTAGCTTGTAACTGTACCAAAGAGAGTTCTGGCCACCAAAAAAATAGATGCAAACTGTAACAAAGGGGCAGTGTTGCAAATTCTCCGTTAATTTTTTTTTTTTTTCAATTTGGAAAAGATCAAGGGTCAATCTTTAGTCGTAAAAAATGAAAGATGACGGCAAAGGACAATGGCAGAGTACTGGTACAATGACTACAATCGTGTTGATATTCTTGCGTGCCATGGCCTCGAAAGTCGAAACCAAACCTATTCAAAATAAGCTGAACAAAGTAGACCAAAACTATGGGTGCATTCAAATAATCGTTGAATTGAAGCTACAGAAAAGTTCATTCGTTCCTAGTCTAAACCTAACAAGAACATCCAATATTACACTAGATCCTGTAAGCCTCTTTGGCCCCAGAAACTCATTTTGCTTGTACCCATATGTCACAATAGTAGCCTGATCAAAACAACAAATCTTCACGCAGGTTAGCTCACATAATGTCCTGTTTTCCTCCTGTGACGGCTGAAATCTGATACAAACCTGAAAGAGAGGCCACAGCCCTCAACCTTGCAATTGTATGGCCGCTCTCCAGTGTGCACTCGTATGTGCTCAGTCCGGGCCCACGCCCACTTGAATGACATGGAGCAACCTTTCCATGGGCACTTAAGGGGCCTATCATCATCATGCACTCGGCTGTGAATCATTGCATACTTGTGGGAGCTGAACCTCTTACCACAACCTTCATGTGTGCAGCGGTTGCGCTTGTGCAACATTAGCCCTGCCTTTGTCTGAAAACTCATGCAGCAGCCTTCTAGATCGCACCTGTGAGTCTTCCTTGCTTGTTCTTTCTTACCCTTGGGAGGAACAGTAGCATCTGAAGGTTTCTTCACCTTCTTTGTCACTGGCTTCTCCTCCTCAACCTTTTTGTCGATGTCTATCGCACTTGTACTGGTTGCATCCTTCCCAGCCCTTGGTCTCAAACCTTCACATGGCCCCCTAATAAATCCATTGGAACTGGAGTTCTCATCTATTATATGCTCCACTTCTTTCTTTCTTTTTCTTCTCCTTTCAGAACTTGGTGTGGGGTCTACAATGGAAGTGTTTTCCAGCTCTCTATCATGCTGTGATAAGCAAACTTCTCCACCATTGTTTAAGTCTTGTGCAGCACGAGTCTCTCTTTTAACTCTAGAATATGTTTGGATTGAAGCAGGAGACGGCTGGCATTTTAAAGTATCATGACTAGAAACCTTATGACTATTTGTAATCTGGTTTTTCCACTGTTCTTTATTATCCAAAGCCACAGAAGCATTGGAGTAATCTGTAGGACAGGTCACTTGGGGAACCTCAAATTCTTCAATTGAGACAGGTGTGCACTGATTTTCTGTTTGTATGACAAAACTGAGACTAGGTGCCTCTACAGCTCCATCTGTAGTCTGGAGTCGCACAACTACAGTGTCTGAAGTCGCACCATTGCCTATGCCTTCCTCAGGAGAGCTTTGCCTTTGAACTTCAGAATATTCTTCCAATGAGATACAAGGATGAGTTGCTTCCATCTGCATTGCTGAAATAGAGATATGTTCCCTCTCACTTCTATCTGCAGTCCGAAATTCCTCACTATGTGATATCAAACCAGGTTGAAAATCTGCTACAGCACGGAGCTCTCTTGGAACTCCAGAAGTTCCTTCTGATGAAACAAGAGAAGGTTGATTTATTTGTTTGGTATGACTTAAACTGGGTTCCTCATTTCCTGCTTTTGGAGTCTTTGTTTCTTCTTCTGGTTTGAATTCTAAAAATACAGCATTGCTAAGATCTTCTGCAATATGGGTCTCTCTTGGACTTGCATCACAGTGTTCGGCCACAGAAAAAGTAGGATCATTCAACAGTGTGGAACTACATGAAACTGGCGCCTTGTCTTGACTTTCATTGGTAGTTGGGATTTCTTGCTGCACTTCATCTTCCAAAGTCATGCAAGATTCCTCCATGACTGTATTTGCCATTTGTGCCTCAGAACTTGTCACAAATGAGTCAGCAGCACATAAGTTTGTTGTCCTAGCAAGAACAGAAACCCCATTCATCAGAACATCCTTGTGAGCCAAAATAGGGGACTGTCCTTCAGAAACCAGATTACAGGTTCCATTGGTTTTGTTAATTTCTGTTAACTGCTCCTCTCTGTGCATTTCAAACCTCTCATCAGTCACAATGACAAGTGGAGCAGCAGAATTGTTCTCACTGACTTCTTCAGGGATCCTGATCTCCTCTTCTATATCAGAACTATCCTGTGCTGCTAAATCACAACCTTTACCATTCATGTTTCTTTCTTCCAAACTGCGATTCTCAATCTGTTCCACAACACTTCCAGCCCTTAACGTAGCAGTGACAAGTGTATCTGCAATTTGTGAAGGAGTAGAGTTCAAGCTGATATCCCTGGTTGCTTCAAGCATCTGGACAACAGGATACACTTCAGAAATTCCATTTGATGTGGAGGAATCAGATCTTGCAGAATTGCTTGGGAAATTCCCAATGTTGCAAATGCTACTTTCTGATGCCATTCTACTATGTTTATCAAGCTCTCTACAAGTGGCAGGGAGCCCACAGACCCTACCTGCTCCCGTAGAAGCACCTGCTTTTAGCTTATAGTTCCTTCTTGAATATTGAATTAGTTTTTCTTCCCTCTTTAAGGTGTCATCTGAAGTTCCCCCTACCACTTCATTCTTCTTTTTCTCAATGCTCTCACGTGGTTTCCAATGGACTGGATGATTAAGCTTTTTGGACCGACATCTTCTGGATTTCCATTTGGTGGTCAGAAAATCTGAGCTGGTGGTGGGGGGGCTTTGCTTGGAGAACAATCCACCCAATCTCAATGCATGCTGGACTTGCTTCAAGGAAGAATTCTTTCTGACCTTGACACAGTACCGTAAGTTGATACCCAACTTTGAGGTCCAATCTTCTCCACATTCATCATGTTCATCATCGACAGCAAGATCTATCAAGTTCAGATCTTCCTTTGATGCAATATCTAACGGAACCTCATTATAATTAAAAGGGCAACCAATTTCCTCCGCAATTGCTGCAGCAGGAGCTTTTATTTTCTGATAGTCTGCAGAAATCCAAAGAGTAAAGAATCAACTAACCGCGAGTATAACAATTTTGCAAATTAAGAAAGATTATCAAGTACTATGGCTCTGCAGATTACAAAGATAGTCATGGTTAAAGACAATCTTACCAGAATGGCAAATTACAAGCATGTTCGCTCCACCTTTACACTTCAACAGCTCCACAATTTCAACAGCATGCTCAAGGCAGAAACTCCGTGGTCTCAGAAATTTATTAACGGTATTCCAACCCTTCTTAAACTTGGTTGTGGAAGGTATTAGGGGATCCTTTGCAGGTGGCAAAACATTGGGAACAGAAGGAAGATCCTCTGCAGAACAAAGAAAAGAATAGATATGACCATTTGTTTTCGTGAAAAATGTCTGGAAAGAATGTAGAACTTCCCCACTATCTTTAATCTTTTATAGAACTAAGCTACTCCATAATTGAAAACTTTAGTCTAGAACCCTTTCAAGCAAAATATTCTTCCTCTTATGGAATTGATCTTGGTCAAAAAGAACATAAAGAAGATATCAACCCAATTTATATGATACAACACAATACAGAGAACAATCATTCACCACTTCTGATACATTCACGTCTCTGACAATTAGCTGATTCAAGGTCCTAAATCAGAAATTGAAGCAGCAGCCATAAAGTGCACAGGAAGATCCCAAAAAATAAATACAAATGCTTCACAACTGGAAGTGTGAACAATTTGAGGCGGTTCTGAATACCACAATACTGTGTCAAAATTTATACAGCTGGCTAACAGACACAGATCTGAACACTGAAACCCATTTTATAGGAAAAAGGCCACTTTTTGAAAAACATTTTACACTTCAGAATAAATAATCAATCTATAAGAAGCATTAATCAGGCTGGTAAAATTCAAGTTTTCAACTACCAACTGGCAAAAACACGATGGATTCAAAAGAAATATTGTTTGTTGCAGTCTAGCATGGTGACATATTTTTCGGGATAAGCCTATGCAAGTCTGGTATGACTAAATAAAAGAGGAAATTATTTTAGAAGGACAAAAATACCAGGCAAGGCAAAATATGTGGATCTAAATTCCAATACCTGTAACACATCCCTTGCCAGATGGATGAAAGTCTGAAGAGGAATGAGAATTCTCAAGTCCAGAAACTCCAGGGATTTCTTGAGCCAAAAAATAATCAGGCTGAAGTTCCATTGATGCTTTCTCAGATGGTTGCACCACAGACATAAATGGAAACCCAAGTATTCCACAAGCCACACATGCCAATGTCCCTGAGTCAACTTGAAAGTCACACGACAAATCATCACTGCCCAAATATAAATCGTTTGGATTTTCCATATACAAACTCATCTCATCAAACAGAAAGTTCTGATCATTATTATTATTATTATTATTATTATTATTTCCACTATGAATATGAGTAGAGTTTCCTTTTGGATTCATATCAACAGGAGCACCTGCACTGGGTGTTGGGGACTCTCTACTTGTATATGGAAGTAAATCAGGGTTCCATAAAACTGCATGGTAACTTGATTCTTTCCCAAGAAGGACATACAACACATTGTTTTCATTTAAAATATCTTCAATAAAAGCCTTCTTTACTAATAACTCTTTTTCTTCCTTTTGCCGATCCCTCCTACGCGAACTCCGCACACCTGGTAGAAGGGACCTTGGCACTCTGGCAAAAAAACAAAAACGCAAAACCAATCATGATCGTCCGGAATTTTCAGAGAACAAGTTCCAAAAGCAGCATGTACACAATGAGTATCTTTTACTCATATATATATGGCCTAAAAATTTGAATAAGATGTTTAGCTGACCTTGAAACAAAAGACATGGTCAAGAGGTATAAAAGCTGTTGATGGGAGAGCATAGGAAGATAATTCATAGCAGCTCTACGTACTGCAGCTTCTTTCGCTACTTTAAGCCATTGAGGTGTTCCAAAGTTAGCAGCTTCCCCACAATTAAAACCTATGTTCCAGAAAGAAAAACTATAATAATCCATCAAAGAATCATAATGAGCAACATATGATGAATAGGCAATAATAATATGTCATAAATACACTAAGAGAAGAATAAACACTTTATGAAGTATGAACTATGACTTGCAGACGAAAATGAAACATCATGTTGCAACCAACGTAAAGCAGTTACCATGGCTGAATCCTACATGGTATGCCCTTGGAAAAGTCACAACAAATTCACCAGGGTTCTGTATCAACCTAAAGAAGAAACCAGAACGGACATAAGTAGAATATCAAAAAGACCCAATAGAGACTCTGTTTCACACATCAAACCCAAACAGTCAACTGAATTGATATTATAATGAATTACAAAAAGAGAGAAAAAAAAAAAAAACAAAAAACACCGACCTGCAACAAGGAATTCCTGATGCGACAACTACCTCAGGTGAAATTAGAGTTGTTTTATTGCCCAATAGTGACAGAGCAGCTGGCAATAAGAGAAACTGGACCTGAGTTACAAAAAGGCTATAGAAGTAATAACACTCAACAAATTTCAGAATGGAATGAGCAATTCTATAAGAACAGAATATATGAAAAAGATTGAATAAATAAAAGAGTGATATGAAGTCCTCATTTCAATTGATTTCAAGAGTAGCCGTATGTCCTTAACTATCAGGCAAAGGATTTCCATCGAGCAGACATTTAGATTTCTAAGGTTACTGCAGAAACTGCTTAAAACACTTAAATGCTCAGAAGCTTTTATCAAACAACCAACCATATAAAAATTCACATACCTAGACGGTCAATATTACCACCATGCGCCTCAGTGCGAATAAGTTCCTCAAAGGCAAATGCATAATCTCCGGGAACAGCATACCAAGTTTTTGGAGATCCAGTGTGCAGAAAATTCATGCTGTGAAGCTCATGATCTTCAACATGCCAAGCAAACCAACTGAACAACATGCCAATGTAAACCATAGGAGAAGTAACACCAGGGATATCGTCTGGCATGAAACGAGTAAGTGAACCAGGTGAGCGTGCAATTACTTGTAAGTTCCAGGGACTGTTTGAAAGCTTCCAACCAGCAGTACCTTCCATATCACAACATGCATTTTGATTTTTTCGCCTAGAAGACTGGGAAGTTTCATGTGCTGACAATATTGCTGGAGCAGTAGATGATTTGGACGCCTCTAAACATGTATCAGAAACATTCGTAGGGGAAGCATCCTTAACTTCATTATTATGGGAATTTCTTTCGCTGCTGCTAACCATTTCAGTTTTCTTACTATCAGAGTTTTCTCTACTTCTCTGGTAGGAATTCCTCTTTCTCCTCCGTCTATGAGAATAGCGGAATTGACCCTCCGGTTCTTCAAAAGCAGACCCAGGCACATCATTTGCATACTCCACATATATAGGTTTCTCAGAGGCCGCCTTCCAAAACATTGCCTCTATAACTAATGGAGAAACCTCCCTAATTGTACCTAATATGCTCCTTGCAAAAGCCCTAGACTTAGATTCAAACTGCTCCAAAGTATAGACTTCCCCACTTTGCCACACTTGCTTATGAACAACCAATGGTGGATTCTGAACCACTCCCCCTTTCACTCTTTTCACACTCTGGCCCAATTCTTGGTGCCTCGTGGTAAAGACTGCCCTAACCTCTACATCATTACCACCATCCCCAAAACCCATTGTCATTGGAGAACCATCATTCAACAAATTTACATCAGAACCCAATTCCGGGCACTTAGAGAGTGACTTATTTAAGTTGCTAAAAACATATCTTTTTGAGGGTTTTGGCAATGGTGGGATAATCTTACAAATACCAAATTCACTAGCTTCCTTCTCAATTTTCGATATATAAGCAATTGGGTCTGCAAATTCAGTATGCGTGGGGTGAAACTCGGGTGCCAATGGCAACCTTTCCAGCCAATTGGGTATTTCAGTATCACCCATTAAACAAGATACACATCCACAACCTATCTTACTAAAAATGGTGCATTGGTAATCAATCTTGTAGCATTCTTCATTGAAGTTACAAAACCAACCCAGCTACAGTAACCCTAGAAGTGCAAGATTTTGGTGACAATTTTGACATGGGTTTCTGGTGCTTGTGCATACATAAAGCGTAGAAATTAGTAGAAGAGAGACTGGAGCCCAGAAATAAAACCTGTAATTGCAACGAGACTGGTTGATTTAGCTCCCAACTCCAAGTAGTGTCTGTGTAAGAGAGAGAGAGAGAGAGAGAGAGAGAGAGAGAGAGGGAGAGAGAAGGAGGGGTTTGTCTAGGTTTTGAGAGACATTATTTTGGCGCACGAATCAGGATGGAGTTTGCGTTTGGCAAAGGGAGGGTTGTTGCTAATTTACGCGGCAGGGACACAGTGCACGAAGAAACTCACAGTTTTGTGTTTCTGACCGTACGACTTGGGTTTGGGTTCGGGTTTGCGGTTAAGAGATCAACAGCGAGCCGATAAAGCTGACGGAAGGAGGGAGGTTAGGTTAGGTCATAGGTGTGTAACTGTGTACCGTACGTGCGCATATTAGCTGCAAGCGGTTGTAAAATATTATAGATAGGGACGTCTAGGGTGTCTGGAGGTGGTACCGAATCATATCATCAAGTGGTCAGAATAATAGAGAACTCTATTCTAAGATAAGTTAGATAACAATGGAGCTGTTTGATGGACTCCACAGCAATTGTTTAATGGTATGTGATATGCATTAAGAACATTAATCCTCAAGCTAAACTTCATATTACTGAATGATGTGTAACATATTTTAAGGAAGGACGCACTTTGTCTATTAAACATTATCATTTATTAAGACCGTTACTAATGATTGTTTTTCCTAGGATACTCTATAGTGCTCGTATACTACCATATCATTTTGAGTTTTTATTAAATCATGTACTAGCTTCCATTAGATTACCAAAGATTAATAATACTCATAATGGACAGAGGACCTACTTAGTATTTTTTTTATGGTGCAAATCCTGTTAAGCGTTAGATAAATTTCGATCTTAAGCAAAAAAACTGATCAATTACCATTATTCTTTTGGTAAGTTACTTAATTAATTACTATTGTTCTTCTATGTATCGAAAAGCTTATAAACCCATTATTTTATGAAATGCAATGCTTTAAGATACATTTAGATACGCAAATATAGGTCCATTTATTGAAGTTTCGGATAAATTTCATTTTTATGTTTATGAATGTTCAAATATAATTTTTTTTTTTTTTTTTTTAGTTTGAAGCTCACCTTTTTGCTATGTATGATGTATTGATGTTCTTAATTATTATAAATTAACTTAATGATCAGTTAATTTAGTGAATGATACTTAATTTTCCTCTTTCATAATAGATTTTGATTTCAAATCCTATAAATGACATTTACTTTTTGAAGTAGTCTTCAAATAAATTTACTTTTTTCTGTCTAATCCAAAACTCAAGCCCTGCATGGACATTTACGAAAGCAATTTTACCAAGTGGATCTGCCAAACTCAAACTAAATTGAAGTTTTTGCTACTACGTACGTACTTTTATTTGAAAGTGATCGAGGGGACCAATTAAGATGTAAAAGTCGGGTCGAGATCATCCTGAAAATAAAATGGTGATGATTCAACTAATCTTGACTGCACTTTTGTTTTTGTTGTACTTTTAACGATGAAACTTGCACATGGTTTCTGATCATGAATGTATGAAGTATGATAAAACCAACCAAAATACAATTTCCTGAGAACAGCAAAAAAAAAAAAGCATTTCAGAAAGTAAAAAATTTTGTGTTGAGAGTATGGTTTGCGGATAATTACATGTATATATATATATTCCGGATTTATCATTTACTTTAGGTTTTGTATCTGTTAAAGTTGGATATATATATATGTATAAGAGTATGGTTCCGGATATATATATAAGAGTTTTAGACTCTTTTTATTGCTATTTAGTTTTGGATTGGATGTTTCAATTGTCTTCATGATTAATAGAACAGATTCACTCACGCCGAGTGGTCACACGTACTCCACATCACATAGTATGAGTTATTCACATGTTTGGTTTAAGTGACGTGTAAGTACTTATAAGGAAAGTAATGGTTGGATGCTCCAATTTCCTTCACATATATTATAAGAAAAATGTTACATATGTGACAATCTCATACAATAATTTTTGACAACACTGAAATTTCTACCCATCATTCCATCAAGATGCATCAAGAAGGAGAAAAAAAGAACTTAAAACTTTTACACAAAAGAATTATATATGCTGATGCATCCAGCCATGTTCGTATATCCAGGCAATTCCTAGAAAGTAGAAAAACCATGTCCAAGATCTAGCTGCATCTCTAATACAACTACCATGGAATATCAGCTACCCTATATACATACGCTTAATTGGTAATCATCATAAAACTAATTCCATGTACGCAGTTACATTATGATTGGTATTTACTAACTTAGAAATTAATTAATGTTTAGATTTAAAAAGACGATATGAATGCCACAAATTTGTTCGCAATACTTTTGACAGGCATCGTCACAAATAGGAATGGTTGCACCTTCCTCTTTCAGACACACTGGCATGCAAGGCTTGACACATTTTAACAACGCTGGTGCTGGTGCTGGTGCTGGTGTTGGTGTTGATGTTGGTGCTGGTGCTGGTGTTGGTGTTGCTGCTGGTGTTGGTGTTGCTGCTACGGCTGGTGCTGGTGTTGGTGCTGCTGGTGCTGGTGCTTTAGCACCCTGAACCATATTGCCCATCACAAACAAACACATCATCATCATCATCATCATCATCATCATAACCCCAGCTGGTGGAATATTGGAGCTTGTTTTCTTGGCCATCGACCCTTAATTTTCATTGATTATTTGTACCAGTTGTTGAAAAATGAACATGCAATTAAAAAGAAGAAATTGGGCTGTTCTAGCTTTGGTTTTGTATATATGGGATAAGAAAGTAAGATGTACCTCTCATGTTTTAGGCGGTTTGGAGCAAAACATGGTGAACATGAGGTTGGGATTATCAAGTATAGGTTGAGAGTCTCCAAATTTCCTACAAAGGTCATATTTTAGTTGACTAAAAAGAAAGAGGGTCAAATTTTTTTCTTGAAAATAAAAAGAGTTTGTTTTTCGTTAAGAATGAGGGTCATTTAATGGTTATGGTTCAAAACAGATTACAAAGAGAGTTTAGTCTTCCATAGGACCATTTGGCCATTTCATTGGGCCGGACTAATAAATTTTGTATGGGCTCAATCATTCAACAATGAGCCCCACTTACGAGAAAACAGATATTAGCAAATAGCCCACTTAAGTCATTGACCCAAGTGCCATTCTTCTATTGGCAACCAACCATGATCTCTATACACCTAGGGCCTGTTTGGCACTGCTTATTAGAAGCACTTTTATCAGAAGCGCTTATGTTAAGAAGTACATATAAATTTTTATAAAACTTATAAGTTATTTATGCAAAAGCACTTGAAAGTGCTTCTTCAGAAAGCACCTGTCAGGTGCTTCTCAAAAAACCCCTTAAAATTGCTTTTATAACTCAAAAGCACTTCTAATTATTTTTGCCAAACGCTATCAAAAGCGTTTTTACTAATTTAAAAGCGCTTTAGATAATTTTAAAAGCACTACCAAACGGCCCCTTAGTTCAGCTTCAAATTTCTCCTCCCTTGCCATTTTAACAAAGGGGAATGAAATCTCCAACCCTGCCACCAGGGCTGAAAAGATAATAATGCAATAATAAATATTGTGGGTATGACTTAAAATTTTGTCCAAACCTACCATATTTGATGATCATGTGAGACAGTGAGAGAGACCTTCCAACCTCTCCGACCGTACCATCACGGAATTCTCTCTCTCTTCTCTCTTCTCTCTTCTCTCTTTGATCTGCTTCTCATTCTGTGGGTGCAGGGTGGGTAGGGAGGGGAATCATATCATTGACACAAAACCAAGTTTGCAGATGCTGTTGGCTGTTAAATTGAATGATATGTGTCAACATGTTGAGGCTCTTATATAATACGTACATTCTGCCAACTTACCAGAGAAAACTTGTCTTAATTGGAATGAAATCTGTGTGCTATATAAATGTAGCTCGTGACTCAAATTGACAATACCCATTTGGCACATGCATGCAAATCTCAATAGTTCTTAATCACTATTCAGCAGAGAGGTTTGCTTTGTCATCTTTCGGGTGCCAACAGTAGCTGCAAGTAGGGCAACAAAGAGTATCCACGCACTATCCAGTGAACTTTATTTGACAAGTTTAATTTCACTGGTGTACAGTGTACTCACTCATCTCTCTAAGTTTAATTCATTCAAATTTCGGGTTTCAAAAATTAAAGATGAAGTTTATAAACATACACTGAGACTGAAATAAGAGATTAAGAGGTGAAGTACTGAAGAACCATCATCTAGCTCAGAAAAGAAATCTGACTTTTTGATTTGCTTAATGATTGGCATTATTCTTATGGCTTCTGATAAAGTCCAAAAGAGGTGTAAAACCTTTCTTCAAGGATAATAGTTCAGAAAGAAATTATGCATAAAGTTCACATTCTTTTTTTTTCTGCTTTCACTTGTAATATAAAAGTTTACTACTCTCTATCTCTCTCTTAATTGGGACAAAATAATCTATATATTCTACAATATCCAGGGGAAACATGTTACAACAAACTGCAATTTTGATATATATTCACAAATATCCTTGCACTCCTTCCAACCTGCTCTAGGCTCTAGCCCACCCCTCTTTATTTGTTTTTCCTATCACAGTCACATGCATAGTGGGGTATAGCTTCAATTTGTGCCTACCAATCAGATCATTCCCTCTAGATTCGCAAGAGAATGAGCATGCCCTTACTTTGTCTTCATGCACAATCATGTTAATTGACAACATGCATGCATGTGTATGGTTCTTTGTCAGAAATATCACAACCCCTTTTCTTTATCATCTGATTTAACTATTCATCCTCTCCCAAAGAGTAGCTAATCTACAATATTTGCAATAGAAAATCAGATGCAATCCCACTAACACACAGCTATATAAACCCCCAAACACACACACTCTCTCTATCTCACTCTCAGTGTGTGTTGTGCGATGAATTGATGCTGATAAATGATAATGCTGATGGAGGGTAAGTTTCTCAAACAATGCTTTCGTAGGTGCAGGAAAGTCGGTGCTAGAGTCCTAAAACGTGCAATCCGGAATCACATTTGCAGTAGGGATATGTGGTTCTGCTTGCACCAAGAACAGGACTATAATATCCCCCAAGATGTCCCAAAAGGTCACCTGGTGGTCTATGTTGGTGAAGATTGCAGGAGATTTGTGATCAAGATTACCTTACTCGGGCACCCTTTATTCCAGGCATTGCTTGATCAAGCTGAGGAAGCGTTTCAGTTTGCCACCAACTCAAAGCTCTGCATTCCTTGCAGTGAATACATTTTCCTCAGTGTTCTTCAGTGCATTGGCTCTGAACTAGCAGATGAAGGGTTTTCATTGCAGTCTTTGAGGTGCCTTTTTCCACAGGGTACGTCGACATAAGACTCAACTCAGCAACTATTTATACTTTGGAGGATATATATATATATATATTATATAATATTCTGTTAGAAATTTGATGTTGTACTTGTACATTGTGTAACTATCAATTGTATTGCTCATGAGTCAAGCTAGTTGAATCTTGTCTGGACAAGTTCTTGTTCTAAGTGCAACTGTGAAAGGCAGGTTTTATGAGCAGAGTTGTCATTAAAGTGTAAGAAAATTAGCTTAAAATGTAATGAAGAGCAGAGTCTGGTAAAACCTGATGAGACTTATAAAGTCTTAGAAGTCTTCACCAAATACCAAATCATTCATAAATATGACAGACTTTCCATTCCTAAACCATCTCGTAGATTAGGTACCCTCCCCACTACATTTTAAACATGCTAATTAAGGTAGGACTCCCTTCTATATACGTTCCTTGACGGTGAAGCAACTTATTATTAGGCCTAATCCCAACTAATTATACTACTTTGCATGCTTAATTCCAAATTTTACATGCCTAGAGTCTCCCTAAGTCAAAGCTATATCTACAATTAGACTGAAATATGAGTCTCCAAATGTAACTAGAATTGCGCATGTATCCCAGTGCCCTCCTAACTTCATAAATGATGTTTATGAAATCCAATTCTGCTAGTATGAACTTTCGGGCATGCTCAGCTTACCTAACACACCAATGTTCTTTTTCTTCTTTTTCCTTTTTCCCTAATTAACCAAGTCATTGCTAAAGCACTCCAACAAACCCTGCTTCAAGCAAATGACTTATATTTTGAATCAATACAACGGAACCACTGCGAATTGATGTGAACCCGAAAATGTTCGTATCTTGAAATCCGTACAAGTTGAAAGAGATCTTAGCAATCACTCTCAATAATGGTTTAAGTAATATAATTATGCCTATTATACTTGTATATGCAATTTGTTTAGGTCGTCTTATGCAAAACGAGCTTCCATCCCCCTCCTATATTTTCCATTGCATTCTCCCACATATCAGGTCTTCCATCAACCAAATTACATGCCTAAGAACAAATTTTGAGGGCACCAACCATGTTTCATGAGAGTGCAGTGCAATTAAATTAGATCATGAAAATATGATTGCAAAAAGACTTATGAATATTATCTTGTTCAGCTTTTTCAATATTGATATGAAATTATGATAGTCCGCACAATATCCTCATCTTCCTTGTGACAAGGATCGTAACGAAACTAACATCAAACAAATAAAATCCTATACCAGATAAATGGGTTTAGGAGTTAAATACTGCAGACAGTTACATCAGCAAGAAATCCAACTCTACCACAAATGGAAACTACATGGAGCTGAACTGTTGACAAATGAGCCTAATGGAAATCGGGCTTGTCGGGGTATGTGCAGCCTGACCTTTGGATTATAACATTTGATGCATAACAACCAGCTCTAACACATTCTTCAATGGGCTTCTCTTGAACCAACTGTGACAAAAATCCACCAACAAATGCATCCCCTGCCACAAGAAGCATCGTGGTTTTTGTTAATTAGAACTGAACGGAATTTATTCTGTTCTTGATTTCTAATCCTGATTTCCCACTCAAGTGCTTAACCAATAATTCAATATTTATAATTGATTGTAGCCTAAATCCCTGAATTACTAGCAGCTGACATCATTTTCAATAGTAGATATACTAGAGAATTTTGATTCCCTCAAAATGGTAACTACACTAATATTATAGATTTTCGTAAAAATATCAGCCCTTGCTTGGGTCATTCTTTCTGCTCACCTTCATCATATATTACCCCCCAAACAAAAAGAAGAAAGAAAGAAAATCCAATGGCATTTAGGCTAAGACATCACATACCGGCTCCATTGGTATCAACCAGCTTCTCCTTAGGTAACAAGATCACAGGAAATAATTTCACCTTCCCATCTTCAGCGACTACAACAGGATCTGCACCTTGTGTTATAACAGTAATCCTCTTGTGCGTACCTGATGCTTTGGGCAACTGGGAAATCTTTAGAGCAATCTCCTTGACATTATCAGTCTGATTGGGAAAAACTTTATAATAAGTGACTAGTAAAGGTTAGAAGTTCTGCTGTCAGATTGAGGACCCAAGACCAAGTAATGTTACCTCCCAGCCATGAACCCTTGAAAAGGTTCTTGCTTCTGTCTCATTCCCAAAAACATAGTCCATGTACCTATATAAAAAGGCAATTCAGCACTCTCCATTGAGGGACATCATGAACAGCAAAGAGTTTTTTTTTTTTTTTTTTTTTTTTTTTTCCTGTTGGGGTGGGGACTTACGGCATGGCTGCCTCCTGCACATCCTTGAAGAACTCACATATGAAAGGAGCAGAAAGATTCATCATGAAGACCTACACATGCATGAGAAGGCTGATGAAGCTACTGAATTCAATTATAACAAGAGAAAGAGATCCAATGACATTGTTGATACCTTATTGTTTGCAGCTGCATGTCCAGCAACAAGTTGAATGGACTCTGGAGACACAGTAAGGAAAAACCCAGCAATGTAGAAATATTTTGCCTTTTCCACTGTTCAAACATGTGTTTATAAAAAGGTGAGCCTGAGAGGATATATGACCAAAACTAAGTAAGAATATGAACTTTGAATCAATAACGAGAGCATGGGGAGTAATACCCAGGGTCCAATTTTCGGGTTGCTTCAAATGCTCAGATTTGTAACAATTTGCAGCTGATAGGTTAGCAACAAGAGACCTGTACAATTATTTGTTACATGAAATTTAGCCTGGAAAAGTTTGACAAACCATATGAATAGTTCAGAAGGGAAGGAAGAAAGAAAACTATATGCAGGTGCCCTTTTGCTCCAACATGCTCTGACCAGTATGAGAATCATGAAGAGAGCCATGACTGAAATCTAAATGCAGGACATGTGCCAGTGATAAAAAGTAAAAGAGTAGCATGAAGATGGCTAGGAAAGTATATCATGAAACTTTCTAAAGAACAACAATGACAACCACATAGACTGGACCTTACTGTAACTGTAAGCTATCCATTGTACCGATAAAAGAACAATGACTTGACTGCAATAAGCTTGCGGCTAGAGTTTACTACACTCTTTAAAGATTAACCTTTATACTAAATTGTCTTATAAAGCTACAAATTGACAAATGAGAATTGAAAAATTCAGATTTCAAAGGAGATGTTACAAACTTAATTGTACATTGAGCATGCAACAAATTTAGAACAGACAAGATGTAAAACTGACCTTTCACCACCAACTACACAAACAGCACATGTGCCTGTTGGAGCTTTCTCATCTTCATAATATTGTACCTGATTACAGACTTAAATAATTATTTGCTGACTAAAAAGAATCTGAATAGCTGAGGGACAGGGACAAGTAGCGTAGGTCACATTAACACCGGCAAGTTTACTATTTTTCTTCATCTCCTCTCCGAACTGGTCCTTCCCAATGCATCCTATGTAACTAGTTGCACCAGGAATTTGGAGCATCCACTATAACAAAATAACACACAAGGTGAGAGATTGTTATGAATTCTATATAATTAAAGCAGATTGTAAAATAAAAAGTTTTGTAATAAATATAAACAAACCTGGGCAACTCTAATTGAATTCTGAGTAGCACCTAATGATAGCACAACAAACATAAAGTACATTACTCAACAGATTACAAGGGATAAGAATAGGCATCATTATACAGCAAGCTTGTAGACAAGATCAGAAAGATGGCATCACTAAATACCAAAGAGGACAAACTATCACAATACCTCCAGCAATATACTCTACACTGTACTTGGAAGCCATTTCGTCGTACCTTTGAAAAACCATTCACATAAGATTGTATCAGCAAAATGCAATATTTCAGGAAGTTGGGAATGCCAGAGACTGATCATGATTTTATGTTTCTCAAAGGAATTTACAAAACACTGAACTAAGAAATCAGAAAACTCAAATCCCCGTTAATATCTTACAAGTTACACCTTTTGCAGTAAGCAAATATTAGGTTCATGCAGGGAAATAATGAGTTTTAGTAACTGAGTGAAAACTATGCAAAACAAAAGTTAACATTTGTATTTTCTAGGCAGGTGATTTAATAAGAGAACAAGAAATTAAGGAGAAGAACAAATAATTAAGAAAACTTACATGGGCAGGTGCTTGTCCTCAGCAAGAATGGCATTGTTTGGCTTGATGTCATATCTGTCAACAAACCAATCAATTTAGTTCTCCATATGATATAATGCATAGATTGAAGAAAGAGAAAAACAAATATATATAGAAACATTTGAATACAGCATCAAAACAACCCCCCACCTCCACCCTACGAGAGAGAGAGAGAGAGAGAGTGAGAGAGAGAGAGTTTTATACACAAGAAACATAATACGACAGTCATGGTACAAACTCAATTTGTTATTAGCGTCATAGTAAACAACAAAGAAAACAATGGAACATTTGAACTTTCAATAAATGAAACTATGAAAATGAAATCTATGATATATTTCCAATGTAAAAACACATAAAAAGAAACACTAAATTGAAATTAATATGAGGCATGAATCTGAATTAAGCCATCCCTCGTGAATGTTACAGAGAAAAAAAAAAAAAAACAAACTTTAAAATGCCTGATTATGATAGAATTATAACTCAATAAGTAACCATACTGGCCTTCTCCACTTTGACCAAGAGAGCATGAACAAAGAACATAAATGGTAAAACCATCTAGATTCTATTAAAAGCACAATCCCAAAATCAGTGACAAGAGGCATTAGATCCACTATATCAAAGCAGATCCATACTAAAATACTCATCTGGGTTGCTAACACAATGTAGAAAATGAATAACGATCTTGGGTTAAGCCAAGGAAAAAATACAAACAGCAATAAAGCATTCAGATCTGTTCACTTTATCATTATTAACCTCTGTTTCTTCAAAAAAAAAAAAAAGGTTACAGATCTATCTATAAGAGCTTGTCTCATACAAGCTATTGACAAAATAGGAAAAACCCATTAAACTAAGCAGAATGACGATTGAAAATCTATAAGAACGGATCGCACATAATTAGTTTTCCTGCATTTTCTGAGCAACCAAACAGTAACAGAGCATGGGAAAAATTGTAACGTAAGATGTGGATTACTTGTTCAAGAAATCGTCCTCAACAACAGCAGAAATGTCAAGGAGAGGATTGCCCATCCCCAACAGAACCCGCTCGTACGCCATTGAAGAAATTTGCGAGATTTCTGTAAGTTCTGAGAGAGAGAGAGAGAGAGAGAGAGAGAGAGAGCTAATAAGAAGTGGCGAGTACGAACTGCAAAGTGAGCTTGTGAACGTATTTAATATTTATAGTGACGTACGCGGGGATTTGGAGGTGAGATGTCACTGAACGCCACCAACCCCAACTCTCTTTTTATTTTTATTTTTATTTTTTTAAAGCAGTCACCACCAACCCACTCACACAGTCAGACTATCTTGGTTTTTTTCTTTTTTGCTTTTCTTTTCTTGGTTTTTTTTTTATTTTTTATTAATTCTGAAATGTTTGAAGTAAGACAACTATTATTAGAGTTAATTATACTTGCACCCTTTAAAGTTTATTATCTTTTCACATACTTCCTGAGGTTTCAAAACTGTTACATATAACCCTTTATAGTGAGACAAAAAATTATGAGAAATTATGCAAAAATGCATGCTAAATGGTTAAATAGCCTAATAAAATTACTCAAGGCATAAGGTCTAACCTCAATACAAATATTTTTTTTGTGTTTATTTTTTTTTTCTCTTGTAGGGGGTTATATGCAATAGTTTTGAAACTTCAGGAGGTGTATGTAATTTTGAAACCCCAAAGTGTGTATGTAAAAATACGATAAATCTCAAGGAGTATAAGTATAATTAACTTTGATTATTATTAATGTATCTCAAATAACAATAACATTCTCGGCTAGAACAGTCTATGAATATACATGTGTGAAACTTACATCTCAAGATCTCATTATCAATATTTGTAAAACTACTTACATCATATTCTAAATTAGGTAAATTCTCCCAATATCCCATCTAAGTTTTATTTCTTTAATGATTACTTAATTGCTAATTAGGGTTTGAATTATATAATGTTGATTGTTTTCGAGCGCTATTAAATGCGCTAATTGTTATTCTTAATATGGTATGATAATTTAGTTGTATATCTTAAAGAAGAAATACACAATTTTACTTTAATAAATTATTCCCAAGTTTAATTTTTGAAAGATTTTTAAGTAAAAACTCAGCCAAATAAAAATTAAGTTGAAGTCTAATCTATTCATGTGCGCGGATCTGGACGCCAAAAACAAGCTACTGAGCGCTTGGTGTCAATATTCTTGCTGAGAGCTTAGCAGATACGTCATCCATCTGCATTTGTAGATTTTAAGTTACAGATATATCTTTTTTTGTTGTAAATGCAGCTGTTTAGATTATATATAGTAGATTTTAAATTGTACATGCTTATTTTAGATTACATATGCATGATAAGGTCGCAATGTTGTATCTGCAATTGCCGAGTACTCCGTAAAATTTTTGGGAATATTGGATCGGCTGGACCTTAGCTTATATTTATTTCTCATTTTGAACTTCTACTTAAAGCACCCATGTTACTTAGAGATAGCAACGAGCTAGGTGAGTAGGGTTAGATTTGTAATTCTCATTTCAAGGCCCTGTACGAGTTCTTTTCCTTTGAAACATTTTCTTTATTAAGATGATTAACATCACTATAATATAATTAGAAAAAATATAATCTGTGTGAGAGAGAAAATTGTGGGTACAAAGTGGAGTTCAATTATTAGAGTATGTAAATAAATAAAGAAATATAGTAGACATAGAATACAATAATACATAACATATTTTAATATAACAACTTAGGACCATATCAAATTTAAAGAAACAGAATTAAAAATTAATATTCAAATCACCTATAAAAAAATATATAAAAAATATATATTAATTATATATATAAAATTAAACGAAGAAACAAGGTAGAGTAGGTGAGTTATTTGGTTTGGTAAATGTCCTGAAGGCTTGAGCATTAAGACCAGTTCATGGGCCGAACTGGAGTCTGAGGTTTGACGATGCCCAAATTAAGACCAGTCCAGAAAGAAATCAATTGTTTGTCACCTACTTTTGCAGTTATTGATTGGTAGCCATTCTTGAATCTTGATTGAGACCTTATGCTTAACCTTCACCTACCAAAGAGTTTTGAAGAAATTTTACATGATGGTAACGTTTTCGACATTTCCAAAGACACATCAAATCCAATCTTGGATCTCATTAATATAACTTTATTTAAACAAGATTCCAATTTGACCTTAGTTTATTCAATAATTATTGATTATTTTTATTTCTTTTCTTATCTTCATCTTAATAGTGTTGAGAGATAAATCTCAAGTTCTGAAAATTAAGGCATTGCAATGTAGTATATAAAGTGTTGAGTCACTCCACTCATTACCATTTAGTTTTAAATTGGATTCTCTAATTTTCTTTCTGGTATCAGAGTAACCTAATCAATTTATTAGCTTCATGATTTTGGATTGGCCACTATAGAAAAAAGGCTTCTTCAATTTATTAGAACCTAATCGATTAAACCAATTTGAACCTGGAATTGACCAAACAAGTATAGAAAACAATCATATTGAAGTTGAATTGGATTGGTTGGATTAATCAATTTGGGATTAGGTTGAAATTCAGTTGTTTTTAACTTAATCAAGTTGTGCTAATTAGAGATTAGAATATTTATAGCGCAGTACTTTTCTCATGTTTACTTGCTCAATATTGTATTTGCAATTTTTGTTAAGACTGTCCCAACCAAGTAGCTAGTAGCAGCTCATGCATCAAAAGGCCAAAAGAAGTAACTTCATACAGAGAGTTATATTAATATCAAGACACTTTTTGTGACTTCTGTCTATAATACATTTTGCTGGACTACTATAAGGATCATTACATATAAGCAACAAAATTAGAAGGAAAAAAAAAAAAAAACACACTTTTCAGTTTCAAGGCCCTAGCTAGCCTTGTATAAAAAACATAACTTGAAACCCAAGAAACTTGAGCATTTTCATCTGAAAACCAAAAGCCCTTTAAGATATAGGAAGAGGAGCACCATTCCACTCCTTCAAACAGTCCAGCAGAGGATCAATCAGCTTCCCTGCACACATTGCATTGAACACCTTGTCACATTCTTCACCCGGTGATTTGATTCTCTCGCCTGTCAGCAAAGCAGTCCCCAACTCTTCTCTCACAAATTTGTACAATGGGTAAGACCTGCATTCCTTGATTCTGTTTGGGATTCCTGAGTTTCCATTCTCGAACTCAGCCCTTGTGTTTTCTACTTCTTTGGGCAAGAGGGCCTTCAGTTCCTCTTCAAAAGCTGCAATCTTTTGGAAAATGGAGGTGTTTGCACTCCTCTCCTTCTCACCATTGTTCAATGCATGCTCAACCAGGACATGCCTCAGTTTCTGCATTAATGGGTAGGTGGCACTGCATGGGTCGTCAATGTAGGCAAAAAGGTACTCACCGTCGACTACCTTGAGCAGGTCTTTTTCGCAGAATCTGGAGGGGTGAAGCTCACCGTTGAGGCCTACGGTTAGGACTCTCTTGGCCACATGACTCACAGTGCTCTTCACTGTGTTCTTTAGGTTCTCCTCCAAATGCCTTAGATCAATAGATTGGCATAATGCAACCAAGTATGTGGATGACATAAGCTTCAATATGTCCACAGCCTCTGATGTTTTTCTAGCAGAAATCAAGCCCAAGGAGTTGACATCTTGGTTATGTTGCTCTGCACTTTGGACATGGTTGGTGACAGGGTTGCCAAGGAATTGGAGCTCTGAGCAGTAAGATGCCATTGCAATTTCTGCACCTTTGAACCCATAATCCAAGCTTGGGTTGCTGCTCGCTGAAAGATTTGAAGGCAACCCATTGTTGTAAAAGTCATTGACTAGCTCAGAGAATTGGGCAAACATGAGTTTGCCAATAGCAGCAATGGCTAAGCGAGTGTTATCCATGGAAACACCAATAGGAGTCCCCTGGAAATTTCCACCATGTAAAGCCTTGTTCCTTGAGACATCAATCAGTGGGTTGTCATTGACAGAGTTTATCTCCCTCTCAATCATTTTGGTTGCTGCTCTGATCACTTCAATCTGAGGGCCTAACCATTGGGGGGAGGTTCTAAGAGCATACCTGTCTTGCTTAGGCTTCTGAAGGGGATCCAATTCATGAACCTTTTTAGCTTCTTTAACATAAGAGCTTCCATCCAAAATGTGTTCCATTATGGCTGCAGCCTCAATTTGGCCAGGGTGGTGCTTCAGTTTGTGTGTCAAGTGGTCTGTGAACTCAGGCTTTCCTTGCATGACTTCAGCAAAAATTGCTGATAGTACTTCTGAGAGGACTGCTTGAGTGTTGGCCTCAAACAGAACTATAGAAGCCATGCCAGACCCAACTGCAGTGCCATTGACTAATGCAAGGCCCTCTTTGGGCTGCAACTCAAAGAAATCACCATTGATTCCAGCTAGTTTAAACGCATCAGCAGGGCTGAGGGTTTCTCCATTGGGCCCTATGGACTTGGAGTTGGGCCTGCCTATCAAAAGCCCGGCCAGGTACGAGAGAGGGACCAAGTCCCCGGACGCGGTGATGGTTCCCCTAAGAGGCAGGCATGGGATGATGTTGTTGTTAAGGAACTTGGTGATGGCTTCCAAGATCTCAAATCTGATGCCTGAGTACCCTTGCAGGAGGGTGTTGATCCTCACCAGCATTGCTGCTCTTGTTGCAGTTTGAGGCAATGTGTGGCTTGATTCTGTGCTGTTGCCAAAGATTCCAGCATTCAAGAACCTGTCCAACAAAAAATTAATGGCATACAAGTAAGCTTGAGTAGCAACGAACATAACACCACAAAATATGTCACAAGGGCAACAACCTCATGAGTAAAATGGGAATAAAATTTGGATGCTGGATAACCTTTCATTTATTTTTGTGTTGACAGATGTGTAGTCTAGGATTTCAATGAGGTAGATATGTATGTTTATGGGTCATGGCCATTATGTGCAGCAGCCCATTCAGGTCGACTCAAAATTCAAGAATTGAGGACTAGAGTTATTGCATACATTAAAATTAGCCCATATGGGACCAGTAACAAATACATCATACATGGTTTCTGTGCACAAAAATGAACAAGACGTTGATTATTGTTTCCTTGCAACCACGTGCTATGCTCGTACATTGCAAGTGCTGGCACATCGTGAAAAATGAGAATACACTCTTTATTAATTTACAAATGTATAAATATTTATTATTGGTATATAGTATATACTATGTGTGTATGGACGTGTTGACCCACAACAATTTTGACTAGTCGTATAATGCATACAAGAGAAGCAAGAGAACAAAATTTGCCTATTCAAGTCGTCAAAGACTCAAAATAGCAATCCTCTTTTAGGGAGTTTTTTTTTTTTTTTTTAACTGCAGAAAGGCTAGAAAGTTTTATTTGAAGAGCTGAGAAGGACCAAAGTTTTTTTTTAACATAAATAAACCAAGTTAAAACAGTGAATATATTCTCAGGTGAAAAGGACCAAAAAAATAAAAAAAGGTCATATCAGTGTATCACCTTATGCATGTTTACTAAAAAAACAGGGAGAGAGAAAAACTTGTTAAACATCTACGGTGAGAACTGAGAAGGGTCATTTCCTCTCTCACTCTAGATTTTCATTTTTCATTTTTCTTTTGGTAAAGGACATGCAATTAAATATCTCACCTACATCAATAACTACATGATGTTAGACAATTGTACCCAACAAAATTCACCTAAAAAGAATCACGGCATGATCATGGTATCATGGTACGACCATACCATGATGTCTCATATACAATTCAATCATATCCAATGTCGTTAATGTTTGACCAAAAAATAAAAATGTCGTTAATGAATTTAAAAACCCACCAAGAACCAAGAAACACAAAAAAAAAAAAAAAAAAAAAAAAAAAAGAGAAAGAAAAAGTCTTTTTTCCCAAAAAGAAAAAGGAAAGGAAAAGTCCATAAATCGTTTTGACCCGATCCATTTCCAAAAACGGCCATCTAAATTAGTAAGTCAATAATCACCCAATCATCATAAGTAAATTCATAATTAATTATTATTTATTATCTCTCTAATAAAAATGGGGCCTAATGATATAAATTATTCTAAATTAAAAAAAGTTATTTATCTTCATATTGTAGTAATGTGACATCTCTTAAAGAGAGAGATAGAAACAAGAGATAGAGATGAGAGAAAGAGAATAAAAAAAGAGAAAGAGCTAATAATAAAGAGTAGAGATATTATATAATATCACATGAAGGAATAGATAAATTATTCTCATGGAATTAATGGTAAATTGAAATAATTGAAATAGATTTATTTAAATAAAATTATTTAAGAGGAGTTCAATTATTTAAGAGCAATTGTATAGATAATTAAGAGTAGTCAAATTCATTGTAAAATAGAAGACCTTGAGGTCTATCTCAGTTCATCTTAGAACCTATAAATAGAGATTTTATGTGAATGAGAAAGATACTTTGATTCCTTCCCATTTCTGTTTTATGGTCTGTCTACATTTCTCTTTATTTTATAACAAAATAGATTTATTTAAATAAAATTATTATTATAACCATATTTTGAATAGAGACGAAATGAAATGAGATGCTTGTGTGAGAAGTAAACGCGGTGGTAAATGAGTTAATTACCTGATGAGCTCACTCTGAAGCGCTCCTCCTTGCTTGGTTCTCCTATGGGAGGTCGCACCAAAACCGGTGGTGACACCGTAGCTGTCCGTACCTTTCCTCATGCTATCCATGACCCAGTCACTGCTGGCCTGGACCCCAGCGCGAGCGTCCTCGGAGAGCTCAACCCTGACGGCGCTGCCGGCACCGTCGACCCGGTTGGCAATTGCCGCCACTTGGGCCACGGTCAGGGTCTCGCCGCCGAGCCGGACCACCGGCTTCCGGTACTCGCCCACCATCCGCTTGACCTCGTCCAGGTGGCTCCCCTTGAGCGACTCCGCTGCCATCCCCCAGTTGAGTGGGTCATGTCCCACGCATAACCCATTGCCATTGCCGTTTTGGTTGTTGCACAATTCCATATATTGTTTCTCGGATTTAACGAATAAATGAGGGAGGGACGAATTGAACACCAACAAATGAAATTACAATGTTGAATTGGACGACCCAGATGAGGAAATTGAGCTCAAAAGCTGAGTTGCATGGTACACAAAAAATGAAGGAATTTGAATTTGTATATGAATGGAAAGAGAGAGAGAGAGAGAGAGAGAGAGAGAGAGAGATGTTTGGGTTGGTTGTAAAATTGGGTGGAAAATTTCGAGTGAAGCAGAAGTGGAAATTTTCCTGAGTTTGTTCACCCATAATGGCCTTGTTTATATAGCGGGGTTCCCACAACGAGTGCTGGGTGGGTAGGCCGATGGGTTAGTTGAGAGCTGCAGTGGGCCGTCGGATCTACGTGATTCCAGCCGTTGGGATGGCGGCACGTGGCAGATGGGAGCTTGTTTGAGCCATCATGTGTTGTTTAGGTGGGGTTCAAAAACGCGGGGCTGGCTTTTACTTGTCCAAAGGGGGGGTGGTTGGTGAGGAAGGCCTGAAGGGCACGAAAGCGCCACGTCATCCATCTTCTAATTGAATTTCTCTACACTACAAAAACAATTTTAATTTCTTAATTAAAATTGAATCAGACTGGATTTTATTTCTAACTTTAGCCCTGAATTGTGCAATTCCATTTCTTTCAAGTTTCAACTAACAAGGCAATTTTTTGTTTACATCGATTTACTTACAGCACTTACAGTACATCAAGATAATTTGATATTTATATTCATTAACTTAGTAGTATCCCAACTGATATTTCAATAAATTTTAAAGGAATTTACAAATTTCAAAAAATCCATTAAAATTCAAGAAGAATTAGCTGAAAGTCTCATAACCTTTGTTATTTAAACAAAATTCATCTAAATCCAGTACTTAATGAAATTCATGAGATTTTTAGAATAATTGGATTTCTAAAAAATCTATTATAATTCGAGTTAGGAACACTTAGATTTATATGAAATCCATTAAAATCCTAATTGAGAACACCTGAATTTTGTTGGACTTTTAAATTTTATTAAAATCCATTAAACCTCCTTAGATTCATTATTATTGATGCCAAAATTACCAACTGAAATGCTCAACCAAACTTCATTGAAATCCCTACAAGTTTGAATCGAAATACGCTTCGAATGTGATCCTCATGTGGTTCTGACCAAAACTCCGTTGACTTCTAAGTTAATATATCTTCTTAAGAAATTTGAACAAATACATAATTCAATGAAGTCGATAGCAGGTACCTGAAAGTGAAGATCTTTCGTTATTTAGAGACATGTTTAACCGATAAATTTTGATAGATTCATGATTCATCATCATTAATTCTATTTGCAAGGTCGAACAAATTATTCCCAATGACCTCCGACATGATTGTTTCTCTACTAGCTTCAACTCACTAATCTTACTTAAGTTGAAATTTAGTACAAAAAATATCTATTTCTTCAACAAAACAAAAAAAACCCTTTCCCTTTAGTCCCTAACACGAATAGCCATGCAAGTGAAGAGGAGAAGAGAGTGAACAATGAAGTTTAAATAATTTTATTTTGATAATTTACCAATGACACACTGACTCAGCGTAACACGCAAGTAAAAAAGATTAGGAAAAACCAGGGTTAACCCTAAAAAATAATATGAAATCCACCAAAGAAATAAGAGAAATATTAAGGTTTTCTAATTAAAAATGATAATAATAATGATACAAACAGCCAAAAAGGTTGTTTAAATACGTTCAGAATCTTAGGCGTTCAAAATTCAAAACGAAAATAAAAATAGAAATAAAGTGAAATTTAGGAAACTTATTCAAAAATATTAAATTACTTATTTGAAGTTCTAAACAAAGGAATTTAGCCAAAATAGGTATATCATGGGCTCATTTCTGACACTGGGCTTGTTTTGAAAGAATTTGGCCAAAATAGGCCCTTAGGTATTAAAACCTAATATAAAGCCGTACAAGAAGAAAAATAAAATAATTTAATTAAAAATTATAAATCACTATTAATTTTAATTTAATAAAAATTTATAAAATTAACTGACCTCTAAATCTTATTTTTATCCACCGGCTGTAAGTAGAAAAGCTACCAACCCCCCCATTCTAAATTATTGTATGCGTTTGTGTTTGGTGGGATGTTGGCATGGAGCCATGGAGTCTCTTGTGGCCTTTTTTCATCCCTCAATTCCACATCAGATCCAGGAATAATAATTAATATTAATCCTTTTTCTTTAATCATATTCAATAAATAATTATCTCATCTAAAAATTCAAATTTAATTCCAATGTCCGGAGATATATGGCCTCTTATTAATGTCACAGTATTCATGAGGCACCCCCTTGCCCCTTGGCATGTTCTGTGCATAATTTTAAGGAGGCAGCTTTGCATGCATATTACATTTGGACAGGAATTTGGCAAGAGGGTTGCATGAAAAAACCACGTACCTAAAACAAAAAGGTAGTAAATTAATAGTCATCAACAGCATTCAAGTGATTATTCTTATCTCTTAGCCTGAAACTAGGTAAATGCGCATTAAATAGTAAATTCACCTCATATATATGTATATATAATGGTACTGTACAATCAATTAAATAGCCTGAAACATGTTGCTCTTGTCATATATATATATATATATTTAGTCTACAATCAATTAACTTGATCAATGCTCTATATTCACAATCTAAAATTACAAAATTATTATATATTTCAAATCCTTTAGAAAGAAGAAAACATAAACTATGTTTGTTTTCCAGCTAATTACAATTTGACAAGCATTTAATTTTTTATCATTTTTCTCAAATCTTTTTTATAAGTTAACATGTATTTAATTGTAATTGACTTATAAGGCCAGAAATGAATAAAGAATCTAGCTAGCAGTATTCATAAAATATTAGCCCTACCAATAAAATGTTAAGCTATGAAAGAAAAAAAAAATAGATTTAACACAAGTACGTGCAATTAGATAATTTAGATATAAATATAATTAAATTGTAAAATAAAAATAAAAAACTCTAAAATAATATTATTAAGAAAGATACAGCATCGCCATATTTTGTATTGTAGCATATATAATAAACGTTATTAAGAACATGCACTTCCTTAAACTTAAGGTATATATATTCAGCTAAAGTTCATGTGTTACTTCATTACTTCACGTGATCCATGTTAAACATGAATGCAATACCCAAAAATGTTTCTTTTTGGGCATTGCACGTTCTCATCAAGTCCCTAGCTCTAACGTGAAGGTATTGGATATAATTATTGGAAAAAAAAATTTACCAAGAAATATTATAAAATATTATTAATGTTTTGAGTCCTTGACTAGGCAAAGCCAAGGAATAAAATTTCAATGGAAATTTTGATGGAAATTAAAAAGACAGAAATTTTGATAAAAATTAAACGGAAATTACGGAAATTGCTANCTCTCTCTCCTCTGCTGTCGCCCCCCCCACCGTCCCCGCCCTGCCATAGCCCCCCCGCCGTCGCCCCCCTGCCATCGCCTCCTTCTCCTTCGATCTCCCCCATGCCGCTGCCCTTCCGCCACCACTTCTTTCTCCGGTTCTCCCTCGATCTCCCCCATGCCGGCCCCCACCACCCCTTCTTTCTCCCTCGATTGTGCAGGTGAAGTAAGGTTGTTAGCTGGGTTATTGCATACTATGCAGGTGACGAAATTTCGTTAAATTTCGACGAAATTTCTCTGAAATTCAAAAAATTTGGCTATTAGGGTGTTCGAAATTTCACCGAAACATTTCGAATTTTTGTCAAATCAGTGTTAAAATTTCGAACCCCCTTGAAATTGAAATTTTCGACGAAATTTCACCGAAAATTTTGAAATTTAAACCCTTGGGCAAAGCTCACCGAAAGAATTTTGCACCTTAAAAAAGAAAAGACAATAGGGGAAAAAAATAAAATCAAAAGTGTTTTTTCTCTTTTTTTCTTTTCATGAAGAAAAACAAAAGCGTTATTAAAGTTATAGTGAGTAATTTTAAACCTCCTAACCAACCTAAAAGTTTTCCTAAATCTCCATCCATCTAGAAACTCTCCCAAAATCTCCTAAAACTTATAATACCTTTTTTACCCTTCTTATGCGCGCGCTGATGAGTGCGCTGACGCGCGTTGATGTGGATCAATGAAACTGAATTTCTATTACACAAAAAAAAAAATTTTACATTATTATTAACTAGAATAAAAAAATAATTACACCATTATTTTCTACGGAAAAAAAAAATAATTACACCTTTACTTGACAAAAAATAACAATTATATCAATTCAGTGTTTCACTAGAGACTAAATTTAGTTTCAGTACATTTATTAAATTCAAATTCAGTTCACTGAATGTACTGAAACTAAATTCATTGAAATTGATTTTAGTGAAATTGAAACCCTAAACAACGTCGTCCGATCACCTCACACGCGACGAGTACTCTAAAATTAGAAACTGAATTTCAAAAATACAGTTAAAAAAAAATTAACATTATTATTAACTAGAATAAAAAAATAATTACATTATTATTTTCAACGGAAAAAAAAAATAATCATACATTTACTTGACAAAAAAAAAACAATTACATCAATTCAGTTTCACTAGAGACTAAATTCAATTTCAGTCTGAATTCAATTTCACTAAAAATTAACTTACTAATTCTAAATTTAGTTTTAGTGAATTCATTGAAATTAAATTAAATTCCAATGAATTAAAATTCAGTTCAATGCATTCATTAAATTCAATTTCAGTGAATTTAAATTTAGTTCACTTAATGCACTGAAACTGAATTCGTTGAAACTCAAATCCTAGGCTATGTCATCGTCAAGATCTATGATCTCGAACTCAAACCCTAGACAACGTCGTCACCGTCCAGATTTCAAATATTCGACCACCTCACTTACGCTGAGTACACGACAACCGCCACTATCTCTAGTGGCTGCCTAGATTTGTATCCACCTGCAAATTTGATTTATCATATTTCAAGACCACAATTTCATTCAAAATTCATCTAAAACTCATGTTTCACGAATTGAAACTGTTTCACAATTCACACACTGAAACTATTTAATCAATAAATGATGTAAACTGTATATACTTATAAATTAAGAATTTCACAAATTGATTCACAAAATCAATTTCGCAAACTGTACATTTCAAAAATGTTTGTGAATCAATTTCACAATCAGTTTCACAACATTTCACAAACAGTTTACAAATATACTTACAAATCGGTTCACAAATATACTTATAAATCAGATTCATAAGAATTTCAATTTCAGTATCTAAATCAAAGAATTGATTTAAAAACATACAGAACTCATAGAGATGAGCATTTTCATACCAAAATCTTAATCATGGGTGGTCAGAGTTGCCAAAATTCGGGAGTGGCAGCATCAGAGGTTGGGGTTTTCAAATTAGGGCTTTTGAAATTCGAGGCAATTGAACACAAATTTGTATACTAATAGAGAGAGAATGTCGAGAGGAGAAGAATGGGACCGGAACCACTTCAATTCGTTGTCGAAATTGCTGGCAATGGCGGTGGTAAGTCTCGGACCTTCTCGGAGTCAATTCACCGTCCACGGTGGTCAGTTGAAAAATTGAAGACCGCCATCACACTCACCACGTCAAGAGGAAGCTTCTAGAAGTGGAGAGCGGCTGCGACACCACTGGAATCTCGAAGTCATTGTCGAAGAATACGATCGGACACGGGCTGGGTTTGGGTTTTTGTGGGTTTTCTAGTTAAGAGGAGGCAAGGAGAACACAACTGGTTTCGTCCCCGTTGGCTGCCAGACGACGGCGATATCGCCGGTTAACAGGCGTGGGGAGAGAGAGTGACGAGAGAGAAGAGAGAGATCGGGTTGGGGGAGAGAGAGAAGCGATTTTCAAAATAGCTGGCCTTGATATTTTTTCAAGATTATAATTAGAATATTGAAAATAAAAGGGGAGTCAAACCTAGCTAGATATAGTTAATCAGAAAGTTTTAGGAGAAATTAAATCCTTAATAGAGAATTTTGAATTAATTTAATTAAGGCTGGAGGTTTTGAACTATTCAAATTCAAAAGTGGAGGTTTTTAATAATTTACTATTAAAATTAATGCATGAATTGCTGAGAGGAAAGACAAAGAACAAAACAAAAAATAAAAAACAAAACTTAAATTGGGTCGATTTGGATAAGCCATATTCCCACTGGCTACCAACCACCACTTGTTTTGGGGGGTTGGTGAAAGGTCAAACCAATGAGAAATTCATGGGGAATTAGATTTTCCACTGTAATAGTACTTCAATTTATCATATGATAATTTTCGTGGCAATTTCTCAAACTTGGGTGGGTCGTCCTAAGTAAAAGACTGAAAAAGACTTTTTGCATATATATATATATAAAAACATTGTTCTGTTCCGGGCCGGCAAACATCCGCACCTAATCGTACCTCTTTTTTGTTGGGGACCCATCCATCCATTTGGAGTATTGTAGACTTGTAGTTAGCAGAATTTTGATTGGCCAACTTGTACTAAATATAATATTAACTTAAGTTCTCTTCTAATTAATCTTAATCTCACATTAATTGGCTAATTGTGGCAATATGATTGAAACCAATCTGCAAAGAACTTGTAACTATGACTATTGGTGGACATTACCCAACACAAACGAATGCAACGCAACGAAAAATTATTTAAAAAAGAAGAAAAATCAATAAAATTATTATTATTGCATGTTGTTTTATATTGGGTATTTGGATATGACTTTTTCCTCGTTTACTTTGACAAAGGCCAATTTACCAACCAATTTCTCATGAGAGAGAGAGAGAGAGAGAGAGAGAGAGATGTGGGTGTGAACAGTAGAGAAAGAGAGAGGCACACCTACCAAAAGTGTAGATGAAGGATCTTAGGAAGTTGGACAAGACCTGGAGGTCCAGGACTTCATATTATTATTTTTATTTTATTTTTTTCTGTTTTCTTTATAATATATATTGTGTTTGGTATTCAAGCGTTTTCACCAACCCACTTTGCATTTTGCAAGCAATGACCATGCAATGACTCGTGACCATTGACCAACGTACACCAGATCAACAAAAAAGTAATATTAGCTCTTCTTTTCTTCCCAACCCCCCCCACCCTTTCTCTCCTTCCTTTTCATCTTCTTAACTTCCCCAACTATCTAAAGTAAGAGATATATATAAAAACTTAATTCAATAGATATGATTTGATTAAAAATGTTACACTAATTAACTGAATTTTCATATAGAATAACTATTTTGCTTCTTCATAACCATGAGTTCATGACATTATTTTGTCATAAGTTGTCATGGACTCACGCTTTCAAGTTTTTATAATACTATATGTTATTATGTGAAGTTAATTAATGAGTTCGGTCATATATTTTTATGAGTCCACCACACACACTAGTCATATCCATATTTTTCAAACTTTTATAATACAAATAAACATATATACATCGAATTACAGTTTTACCAAAAGGTTGATGTGTGTGATTACTTTCTTCATAAACCAATGCATGACTCCTTAATTATTTGCAAATAAAGAATTACATACATTGATGGAATCTAGCCACTTTCTCCGCACAAATGGTGTGATTGAAACGCGTGACCCAAAAAAAAAAAACCTCTCCAAGTTATAACGTATGCATCTATATATGTGTTGGTCAAATAGTTATATATTACGTATATTGGAATTTGAACAAAAAAACAAAAGAGGCACATGATTGATCGAAGAGAGCAACCTGGACCCTCTTCAGTCAAAACTTCAAAAGTACACATGCATGATAGTGCATATACGTACTTCAACAGTGGGCAACCTGCAGTTACAGCTTCTAATTGACCAATATATCATGAACATTCATTAAAATTTTCCTAATTATAAGTTTGCCATGTTAAAGTGGAATCACAGTCCATATTAACTAACTAAATTGATGACAAGATATATAATCATCAACAATATATGAACTTACAGACAACCTAATTCACTGTATGAAGTGATCAATAAGTAAATTGTGTGTGTAAAAGAAACATGCATGCATTATTAATATTCTAATATTCTAACATTCTAATATATATTCAAATACATATTATACATATATTCTAATATTCTAATATTCTAATATTCTAATATTTTAATATTCAAATATTCTAATATTCTAATATTTTAATATTCAAATATTCTAATATTCTAATATTCTAATATTCTAATATTCTAATATTCTAATATTCTAATATATATATATATAGAGGCTCATCTGTTAAGGTATATATCATTTTAAATGTGATTGAAATCTCAACCTAATGGCCAAAAAATGAAAAATCTCAACCTAATTAATGGAGAATTGGAGATGCATGTATGCATAAACCTGTGCTTTTGTGCAGTACTATAAACCTGTGCATAAGGAAAGTTCACAAAGTCAATATATGATTAATAAATAAGGATCGATGCAAGAAAGAAAATAATATTATTTTTTAAATTAGTTTTGCAGAATTAATTTTGCATGGTAATTTGATTATCTAAGCCATCTATTTTTAGTCTGTATATAAGGATCATCCTTATAAAAAATTAAGTAAATTGAAAAACATTAAAATATCTAATTGTAATAAAATAAGCCAGTTTAAGATATACATCAATAAAAGAGACTTATATACTTTCCATAATTAATTAATTTTGAAAAGTTGCTGTCAAATTGTCAAATATTTATAATGTCGCCGAAATTCCTGGCTAAGTTCTCCCTTAAAAACCTAGCTACTTATATATGCAAATTTAATGAATCACAAGTTTGGAATAATGAATAAAGCAGAAGCTAGTGCGTTTAATTGGGATTCAATAAGGTGGTGGAAACTCGACAGCTACATAGCTTTTTTAGAGAGCTAGGGATCGAACTACCTAGAAATTAAGATGTTGACATCGATCTCAATTACATATAAAAAGGGTTACACACTTACACTTACAATTGCACACCTCTAGCTTCTTTGCAATTTCGTTGATCTTACAAACTAATTGGAATTCACAACTCCTCCTCCGCCTCAAAGAAAACCAAAAAATTAAAATAAATGAAATACTCTTGTAGATATAAAATTTGATCACAGATCATGAAATGAAATATTTGACCAAAAAAAATTATTCATTGACCCAAAATATTTTGTTCATTTTCTTTCTTTTAATATTTATTTTTATTTATTTTTATAAATCAACACGTATCAACTTATAATTAGTTCGTAACAAAAAATAATGCATGTTTATTAACCCTTCCTATGCATACCTTCTAGAGGCTAGTGACCTATTCTACCAAACAACTAGGGTACCCACTACTACCCTATACAGTGCATACACTTATCCTTCAATGAAATAGTAGCTAGCTTTGATCTTGTCCCTTTTATTAATTTGTTGGGTATGAAAAGTAAAATACTTGACCAAAATTTGGGATTTAATGAATACGACAAACATGGTGATTGCCGCACATCTTATAATTAATTTGTTTACAATCTTAATTCTTGAATATAAGAGTATGGGATGTGCGGGGTGTGAAGTTGATATAATGCCGACATTCTAGATGCGAAGAATGCAATTAAAAATTTAAACACACACACACATTCAAATATATACATCATGATCATCTCATGCTACAAGTTAATTTCAGTTTAATTAATATATCAATTGGTCACATATATATATATAGTTTCCTATATATAAATCAAATAGTGCATACAGTATGGATCGAGCAGAATATCTTTATATATGTATAAAGCATAAGGAAAGTTCACAAAGTCAATGATTAATAAATAAGGATCGATGCAAGAAAGAAAATAATATTATTTTTTAAATTAGTTTTGCAGAATTAATTTTGCAGGTTTGGGACTTGGGAATTTAGATATGTGGTCTTCATGATTCACATCATTTAATTAATAGCACAACAGTACCTTTCTGGGTCCTAACTCTACTGCGTTTATTAATTATAATTATATTTTGGGTTCTAATTTTCTTTGACGATCAAACAATGAAATTAAAGGATATGAATTTTTTTTTGTTACATCAGAGGGATTTGAACCTATGTACTGACTTAATTATAACCCTTAACTTATTCACCCTCACCACTAGGACTAATCCTATTAAAAAATTATGGGACTGGTAGACCCAAAAATGGGTTGTTTGCAATGTGATTGAAATCTCAACCTAATGGCCAAAAAAACAAAAATCTCAACCTAATTAATGGAGAATTGGAGATGCATGCATGCATAAACCTGTGCTTTTGTGCAGTACTAACTACTATCTAGGCCTCCACTACTTTTAGAAGGCTACATATATTTAGTGGTAGCTAGCAAACTACAACACAAAGAACAGGTCCACCACGAACACACTCTTTAGACTAATTCTGTTTGAATCTTAGGCAGTACGTATTGAAGAATTGGGTGAGACCGTAAGATAAGAATGAGTATAGATCGTGACTGTGACTTGGGAATTTAAGAGGGATTATCCAATTGCTTTGGATATATAATAATAAAAATTAGATTGGTTTTTGGTCTACTTCTAGATGTAGAGGTTGTACTGAAAATATGTGGTTGTTTTTAGTTTACCTTGCAGTCTATGAATGATAATAATTAGGTGGAAATATATTAAAGTCAAACACTGGTAGACTAAATCCAATTATGTTTCCAAGACCACCTATAATGAAGGCTATAAATGACAGATATTAGTGTAATTAAGAACTATTCAAAGATCAAATTTATGAGTGGACCAAATAAAAAATGAAATTTGATTATATTGACTTTGTCAGATGCACACAACCTGTTACTGTTAGAGACCTTGTCAAGGAGATGACATCATGTCCCCTATGCAACGTCCTTTCAAGCTCAGCAAAACAACTTAAAAAAGCTGCAACTTGAACATATACATCTCTGTCTGTGTTGGCTGGAGATTGGCTTTCCCAGAAGGAACCAAACTCATGAGCGACTATATTAGTAAATACTTAAAGTTTTACTATCAATTAGACTTGAGGTCAAGGTCAAGGTCAAGGGCTAGTTTAGTAGAGCAGTAAAATAAGAAAGAAGCATGCAAATAGGTAGTATTTAATTAAAACCCACAATCATGAAGACATGAACAATGACAGAGCAACTGTAAAATCTGTACTCAATGACAACATTGTTTAGTCTAGTGGAAGCTGCATTAACAGATAAAAATTTTCACAAATGAAGAATTAAGTAAATTTCCAATTTGATAAAAAGTTTTCTTGGTGTTGGGGTTGATTTTAACCATTCAAGGATCAACTATGAGTGGCCCTGCCCAAATTGGCTACTAGTGTCAATGTTTAATTTAAGTGCACTACTTTCTCATTTCCATTCAATTTCACATTATAAATGAGTATGATCAAGAACTAAAGCTAATGTGGATTGGTATTGATCTCCATTACAAATAGCTCCATTAATTCAAAGAATGTGGGGCTACCCCGTTTGACCTGGTTTGCAAGGGTGGTGGAACCACCAATATGAATTATATATATGATTTTTCTTGGCCTCAAATATATGGCTTGATCAATTAATGTCACTTATATTGGTGCACTGTCTCATGTACTTTCATGATTCAGAATTTCAGAAAGTGTAAAGCAGCTTTTCTTATGTGGCAATTTTGCAGTCTGCTATTATTTTGTGGACACCACCAGCAGGATTGTTTTGCTGTGTGGGCATTGAAATTTATAGGCACCAGCAGCAGCTGAGAATCTAGGAAACCAATCAATCATGTCTTAATGTGTAAAGCATGCTCTCTTGTCTCTTGCAGAAAAAAGTAATGTTCAGAGAAAATAGTCAAGTACTTACAACAAACTACTTGGTTCCAACTTCCAACTGCTCTTACAAAGATGACCATTTTTAAGTGCTGTGAAAACAGACCAAGTTTTTTATTTTTTGGATAGTATTGTCATGTGCTTCAATAATGTCTTAAGAGTCTTTGTTAGCTGATATGCATTGTTGGTTTATTTTGCGGACAATTTTTGAATATCCGAATAATTTAACATTGTATCAAAACTTTGGTATGAGAGGTACTAATTTCGAAATCTCCCAACCCTATGAGTACAATAATTTTGGTACCTCCTTTGTAAGTTTGTTTTTCTCAAATCGGAACCAGTTAGCCAGAGTAAAACAAAATTTAGCTATACTTGGAAAATGGAAAGCGAATGAAACCCAAAATGAATTAAAAAAGAAACAAGAAAAGGGAATGCTTGGTGGTTTTCCTAGAAACAAAAAGCCTAATTCATGACTACAGGCTTTAGGTAATGTAAAGCCCAAGCTGATGTATATCTCAGACTAATGTCCAAATATTCATTAGAGGCCCACTGCAGTTGGAGCTAGGTTGGGTTGGGTTGGCGCACTGATGCATCCAACATTCAAACTTTTTTCTTATTTTTTTAATTTCCCATTTTGCCCATGGGTGCAGTGAAACGAAAGGGAAAAAAAAAAATGTTTTTGAATCATTCAAAGATGTGTGAGTGAAGAAATAAGATAGAAGGGGAAATATAAGTTTGAAAATAGACTTTTGCAAGCTTGAAAACAAGCCTTAACCTCTATAATAAATTAATAATTGCTAAAAAAAAAAATGAAAATTGAATCATTCATGCCTTGAGATTTACGTGGCTTTCGCATAGTGGAGCACACGTGCACCAAGAGTTTGATGAAAGCTTTGTACCATTCACAAGAAGCAACGTGGGTATAATTAAGTCATTTCATGTTGAGAGTTGCAGCTCTATTACAACACCGTAAACCTATGTGTATGTATGCAGGTTTTATGGTTGTTTCGAACCGAACCAAGTTGTTCAGAAACGTAATCTCTGTTTTGGCGTTTTACTTGGGACTTTATGCGCTACGTTTATAAGTACATTCTCCTAGAATCTATCGCTGCTGGCTATCTTTAATTGCTGGAAAGAAAAAAGAAAACAATTAATCCTTCATTGTCTTCTCCATCAATGCATGAACGTTCTCTGAGTTTCGTTGAGGTTTTAGAAGAACATGGGATTTCTGAGCAGTTTCTTGGGAATCCTTGGTTTCGGAATTGGGATTCCTCTTGGATTCTTGGTGGGGTTTTCCCTTTTTATTTATTCGAAGCCCAAGGAAGTAGAGGTAACCCCATTTTCGTCTTGTTCTTGTTTGATCATTTGTTGAAGCTAGCATTGAATTCCAACAATCTATGAATAACTTACATCTCTCCCCTGCATATATAATTCTGTTTTATGAATTTATTATAATGGACAATGACAATTTTATATATATGCAGTTGTAGATTTGCATTTGTAATGGTCTTATTAACATTTGCTGTAATCAAGAATTGAGTTTTTAGCTGGTTTCCGGTCAGTTTCTGATTTTTCCAGACAGGCAATTCAATTGTATCTGGATCATGCTTCTATTTTCCATGTTAGAGTTCAATACTTGTGAGTTTCTGATGCATTCGTGGCTAATTGTTTCATTGTTTGATTTCACCTGCTTAGTCTGAAATTTGACATGTTGTGAAGCTTCAAATTTTCAAATTTTAAATCATGTTCTGAGGATGCAATGGCAATGGTTCTTTTTGGAAGTTGAGAAACAAGCTGAACTGATTTCAAAGACTATGCAAAAGATGGTAGAGTGGTTTCATTATATGGGATGTCTAAACTTGGTTTCCAATATTTGTTGAAATGAATTATAAGCACTTGACTTTCTTACTTTTTCATTCCAACTATGAATGTGATTGGCTCATTTGGAGTATTCAGACATCAAATCTTACTCAGTAAATTACTTTAAGGAATTCAATGAAACTTAATGCCATGTGTAATCGAGAAAATCTAAATAACAAAAAATAAAATTGAAACAGAACAAAGCTAATTCATGGTTACTATGTCTGCATAAATTACAATAACTTGACATAATGGTGCAGGATCCAGTTATCAAGTCACTTTATGAGTTAGATACATGTGCTTTGCAAGATCTTCTTCCTGAAATTCCATTGTGGGTGAAGAACCCTAATTATCATAGAGTTAGTTACCACCTTTCAGTCTCCTGACTCAGTAGAATTTCTATTCTTGTTTCTCTTGCCGCTCGTCGTAACCTGTATTCATTAATCGTTCTGTATTGGTTATATTAACAACTGTGCAGGTAGAATGGTTGAATAGATTTATTTCACATTTATGGCCTTACCTTGAGAAGGTGATATTCTAGTCCATTAGTCATTATTCCTTTTGTTTTAAGTTTGAGATATGAGCTTAACATAAAGGTACAGGAAATTGCGGGTACAATAAGAAGCATAGTTCAACCTATATTTGCAGAGTACATTGGGAAGTTTCAGATTAAAGCGATTGAGTTTGAGAGAATAAGTATGGGAACTCTTCCTCCTCTTTTCTATGGTGAGCTTACTCACAGCATCTTCTAATTGGGTTTGCTGCATAATTTGTCCGTGCAAATGGTTTTAATTTTTATTTATCAAACACTTTTAGTTCTCTCGTGAAGTTCTGAACGTATTCGTTCCTGAAGAACCTCCATTGAACAATAAGTTTTTCTTTGTCATGAATTCTCAGAAACAGGCTAGAAGCGATTGGTTCAAATTATTTGTGACAACATCATAGTAGAACAAATACAATCCTAGTAGCAAACAAACTTCATTCACTAGTCCTTGTTATTATTTATTGTGGTTTACAAATTTTCAGGTCTTCAAGTCTATGAGACCAATGAGGAGGAACTAATCATGGAATCATCAATTAAATGGGCTGGAAATCCCAACATAATTTTGGTGATAAAATTTCTGTCTCTACAAATTAAAATTCAGGTAAGAAGAGCCTAAGGAAGAATTCCTTGATAGAAGAATGAAAACTTTTGTTTTCTTCAATGTATAACATTTGTTTCAGAAAATTGATTAAGCTTCATTTCAGTTGGCAGATCTACAAATATTTTTATCACCAAGGATTACTTTGAAACCTCTTGTGCCTGCCTTTCCATGTTTTGCAAACATTGTGGTATCTTTGATGGAGAAGGTAAGCAGATCGAGACTCTAATTAAAGTGTATTTCTTTTCGTGCCTTAAAAAGGTCGGATAAATGAGATCAATTTTGTATGATATATTTCTCTAAACTATCTGCAGCCCCATGTAGATTTTGGACTGAAAGTACTGGGAGGTGATATCATGTCTATACCTGGCCTCTATCGGTTTGTTCAGGTGCTGCACTGGTAATACTTTTTTGCAGGAGTTGGATTGTTATTTAACTGTCTGACGATTGAATGGTTGGTTGGATACGCATAAATTATGTAATATAACTGCCGCAGGAGACTATTAAAAAGCAAGTTGCAAGCCTCTACCTCTGGCCCCAAACTCTTGAAATACCTGTTCTTGACGTTTCAACGTAAGTTAATTTGAGATGATATATTCTGCAAAATTTATGTGTTATGTTCTCCCAGTATCTTTCATCTGTCTGATATCTACTTTGGTATTATTTTGGATTGTTGCTTTAGTTGAATAATGTCGTCTGAGTGTTTTGTTTAGCCGTGGTATTTATTGCTCTAGCAATATTACTTCTAGAAATTATTAGTCTTGCAACCAATGACTTGGTTGTTCAGAATAACAGATACGTGACATATTGATAGAGTTATAGGATTACAAGAGTTGACTTGTAATGTGAAATTTATAATGTTGTTTTCATTTTGTTTGCCCTTTTAGCATCCAGTTTTCCAAACCTGAACCATAACACTAAGTCGGGACATATAAAGTTCATTTCAGTTGACCTAATATATAAAGAGAGAAATTCTGAGAAAACTGTGGACTTCATATATTTTATAAATTTTCTTTTCATTCCTACAGAGCGGCCATAAATAAGCCAGTGGGAATACTACATGTGAAGGTTGTTCGCGCTGTTAAACTGATGAAGATGGATATCTTAGGATTATCTGATCCTTACGTCAAACTCAGCCTGACTGGAGATCAGCAACCAGCAAAGGAAACAACTGTCAAGAAGAAAACCTTGAACCCTGAGTGGAATGAGAACTTCAAGCTTATTGTCAAGGATCCCAAGTCCCAACTTCTTCGATTACAAGTCTTTGACTGGGACAAGGTTTTCTCTCTTACCCTCTTTACTTCTTTTCAATAGAAATAAACATGCATACCCCTAAAAACTATACTGATTTCCACTGCTATTCTGATAACTACAAAAAAAATTTCAATAGAAATTGCAATGACCATCAACCATCTGTTTCTCATTTGCTTTTGATCTTCAAGGTTGGGGCACATGATAGGCTAGGAATGCAGTTAGTTCCTCTGAAAGAGCTTACGCCCCATGAGACGAAGGAATTTATGCTTGATCTGCTCAAGGACACAACAATTATAGCTGATTCTCAGAGCAAGAAGCAAAGAGGGAAACTTATGGTTGAGCTAATTTTTGTGCCTTTCAGAGAAGACATGAGCAGATTTAGTGGATCTCTAGGATCTCTGGGATCTCTGAGATCTCAGGATGCATTTAGCAGAAACAAAAGTGGAATTGGTATGTCATCAGATGATGGGACCCCGGGCGGAGCTGGTTTACTATCAGTTGTGATCCAAGGAGCTGAGGATGTGGAAGGGAAGTGGCACAACAATCCTTATGCTATGGTCATTTTTAGAGGAGAACAGAAGAAAACACAGGTAATTTTGGTTTTGGTAAATATGAACTCTTTGTTACTGTCAGTCTTTGGTTAGTGGATATGCAACATTTTCCATTCTATGCTTGTATTTCTATCCTCATCTGCAGTACTTATATGAAGTGTATAAGCTTTCTCATGGTCCATGTCGCCCTTATACACGATTTATGATACAATTTGGTTTCTTCAGATGATTAAAAAGACTCGTGACCCGCGCTGGAATGAGGAGTTCCAATTCATGCTTGAGGAGCCTCCTTTACATGAGAAAATCCATATTGAGGTTACCAGCAAGCGGACAGGCATTTGTCTCCGGCGAAAGGTTGAGAGTTCAACCCTTTACACTTCCATGATAGTAATAGTAGTAGTCTCTCTGCACAGAATTTTTAAACAATTGAACTTGTAATTGTCTTTGACTACATATGCAGGAACCATTGGGACATGTTGAAATTAATCTCTCAGATGTTGTGCACAACGGCAGGATCAACCAGAAATACCACTTAATTAATTCAAAGAATGGAGTGATACACGTTGAGGTAAGCTGGAAGATGGTTTGAGGAATATGGAACCTGCAAAGCTAGACTGGTCTGCAGTCTTCACTCTGTGAATGAAAGCATGCACCACAAGCTAGAGTGCATGGTCTCTCTTATGGTCTTGACCATAGGTGATTATAGGCTTCAATCTATGACTTAAGTCTAATAGTCTGGGAGGATTATTTGCCATTAGGTCTTTCATCCATGAGGTAATAGATCATGTTCTGTACTTAATTCTTTAAGTTTTTTTTTTTTTTTTTTTATTTATCTCTTTATTACCCCCTCTAAAGTTGTATGGCTGATTCCATGTTATGTACTCCATTCCATCTTTGGATGCAGAGCTCAGAAGAGAGGGTGGGTGGGTATGATAGTTGATACTAGAGATGAAGCTGTAAACTTAGAGTAGTGCTATACTCAAAAATGTATACCAATTGGTACGGAAAATGTATACAAATTTATTTTTACAATTAAAGTAATAATTTTTGCCTTTAGGTTCTTCTTTTTTTTGGCCAAGTGCCTTTAGGTTCTTATCTATTAGTACAAGGATGTTTTCTTTGTTGTGGAAAGACCTACACAATCTACTCAATCAAAACAGAAAGCAAATTTACGTGGTTCGGCAAACTTACTTCCATTCTTAAAATATTAATTTATTTATGTTCACGTAGAGACCATGATTCTCTCAATTTTTTCCCCAAAATTTATTAGGCGCTGCCAGCACTGCATGTGTTTGCATTCACTATTTGATTAATCTTGAGCTTTAATTTGGGGGAGCATCTTGTATCCTAAGAAGCTAAATATTTAAGAGAATAATTTACATGTCCTTATAACAGGTGATATGAGAGAGAGAGAGAGAAACCTAGCATCCCCTTTTCTCTTTTTTTTTTTTTTTTTTTGTGATACCACATGTCTCTATCACATGCACAAGTAAGTTATTCTCCATCATATAAAATTCTACAAATAATTAGGCTTGGGTTGTTTAGAATAATAGTTTTTAGATGGAGACTGGTGATATTTTAAAATTTATAAGAAAATCTTTTTAATTCTTAATAAAGTCTTCTTCCAATTTGAAGGGCATTTTCTCTCGTAAGGAGTAAAGTGAATTTTGTAAAGACTGCATACGCCCAAAATTTCGAAGTTAAAACTTAACATAAAGCCGTCAAATAAAAAAAATAAAATAACATGATTAAAAAATCCTAATTACTACAGGTTTTAGTTAAAAAAAAAAACTTATAAAATGAAGTGAATTCTAAATTTATATTAGATTAATAATATATATGCTAATCATATTTTAATCACCCACCCACTGTATTATTCTTTTCCTAAAATATTATTATTTCTTGATATGTTAGGTAGCCAACTGCGAAACCCATCTGAACGTGCCAATTGGAAAGGTGTTTAAAGATTGCAATCAAATTAAAGTGCGACTTTTGGCATGACCCTTTGTGTTGTCGAAAGTTCGCAACAGACGCACTAGGTAATAGTTGTCCAAAAGAAATTAAACAAGTACTAATTAATTATTCAATTTTATAGAGCATTAAGATAGAATAATGTAAAGACATCTTAGTTAATTGGTTCATTGGCAATTTCCTAGGTTTCATCGTATATACTTTAATAGAAGCAGATTTTGCGGGATTAATGCGAATTGGCGTTTCATATTTCGTGCTCAGGAAAATTCATAAACTTTTGGGATTAACAGTGAGAGAGTGTGAAAAAATGAGTTAAAATTATATGACGTGAAAAATTTGATTTCCTTCGATGTATCACAACACACGTTAATCCCAAAAACTCATCTCGCTATAATCCCATAAAACCCATCTTGCATTAGGGATTTTCCCTCTCCTAAAGTTGAAGATTTCCTTCAAATTCATTTTGTGACTGCATCTCTAAGGGATTTTTAAAATCTCACTTTGCTGATCTATATAACAATTTGAATAGTTAAAATTGAAGAATTAAAATTATTCACGTTAATAGACTCTTTAAATTTAAATAAAATTTAATTTTTATTATGATTATATTAAATTGTAAATGTTAAACAACTTTTAAATTAATAATAAATTTAATTTGAAGAGCCTAATTCACTCTTTAAATTTGACTAGTTGATATTGGATCCCCATTTTGAAGAGCTTATTTGAACAGTTTGTTAGAGTAAATTTTTTCTACGTGGCATGCCCAACAAATAGAGTATCCAAAATCATTTATGGTGCGTTTGGATGAAGTAGTTTGAAACTACTAAGGAATTTACAAATGACGGAATTAAAAATGACGTGATTTAAAATTCTAGAATTTGTAAATTCTCTTGTTTGGATAAATGTAATCATAATAGAATTTAAATACGAAATTTATAGTAGTTTTATAAAAGAGTGATGGTGATTGTGGCAACAATAAAAATGATGCTTGTGGTGAGTTGACGATGGTAGTAGGGGTGATGGCCCACAGGCGGTGAGAGAAATGGTGGTGGCAAAAATTGGGGTATTAGAGGTGGCGGCAACGGCGACATTGGCGGTGGTGGTGATGGTAGTGGCGACGGCGACAACGATGGTGGTGGTGATGGCACTAGTGATGGAGGCGGCGGCGGCGGCAGTGTCAGTGTCGGTGGTGGTGGTGGTGGCAGTAGTGGCGGATGTGGTGGTGGCAGCGGCGGAGGTGGTGTCGGTGGTGGTGACGGTGGCGGTGGTAGTGGTGGCAAAGGTGGTGGTGGTGGCGGCGGAAGTGGTGTCGGTGGTTGTGGTGGTGATGGTGGCGGCAGCGGTGGTGGTGGCGGTGGTGGTATTGTAATTAATTGGCAAGGTGATGGGTGGACATGACTTTTTTTTTTTTTATAAAAATTGGAATTTTGAAAATGATACCAATTTAGGTGAAATTTAAACTTGGAATTTACAGCCTTCAAATTCCAAGTTTTTTTCCAAATAGAATTTACAAAATTCTATATTTATGGAGCCAAACAAGGAAATTAGAGCATGTAATTTATTAAATACTGAGTTTTGTTTAAATTCCAAGTTTTTTTTCTCCATCCAAACACACCATTAAAGAAATTGTTAACACACCATTAAAGAAATTGTTGGAGATGCTATAACTTATAAGTCACTAGCACATTTTCTTTTTCTTTCTTGCTGTTATCTTCATGCACCTAAATCAGCACAGAATGCACCTATATTAGTTAGCCAAAAGATTATGTATTATTAAAAGAAGCATTGAACTATAAAACTATTTTGGCCAAAAAAAAAAAAAAAGCATTGAACTAAGCTCAAAATATATATTAAATCAGTTTCTTTTGTCCTTGCATAAAGGCCAAAAATGGCAAAAATTACACAAGCATGCTTCGTGCCACAAATGTGAAGCTTGGGTTGCTCTATTAAACTGAAAACTGACAAATGTAAGGTAAATGAAATCCCTTTTTTGACCTTCTAATTTATTTTTTTAGTGTTGTGTTTACTTTTCTATCTTAACAAATTTTTATCTTCTTAACGATATAATTAATTCAATTCATAACATTTCGAAGTGGTTGCAACTTGCAACCTGCAAATTAATTAACATATGATACTTGTTTTGATATCCTAACTAAATGCATATTATTGTATTATTCTATGAAGGTTATCTTTTTGAGGTCATGCTTTCATCAAAATATATTATTTTAATGGAGATTATTTTGGTACTCAAAAAATGACTTTTTGCACATCTTTTTTTAACTCTCACATATGAGGAGTGTATAAGGTTGTTTTTGAACTTTGAATAACCTTTAAATGTTATAGTGGAGAGTGTCTCCAACTTGATTTTTAATGAATTTTAAAAATCTAACAAAATTTAGGTATTTTTAATTAGAATTCCAATAGATTTTTAGGTGTATTCAACTTAGATTTTAATAAATTTCTTATAAATTCATGTGTTCTAAAAAATTCATGAATTTCAATAAGTGGTGTATTTAGATGAATTTTAATCAAATAACAAAGACCATGAGAATTATAGTATTTTTCTCTTGAATTTTGATAGATTTTATAAAAGTCAGTAAGAATTTATAAAATCTATGAAATCTGAGAACTCTTTTAAAATCACAGTTGAGAACACATTTATTTAGTTGGTTTGTACTAATTATATATAATGATTATTATTATTGCAAATAAATTGAAAGAAAAGGAATTTGAGCACGGAGAACAAATGCTAAAATGAAGTAAAGCAAACATAATGGAGACAGAATGCGAAAAAGGTTTGATTAAGTGAGAAGCTATTGGTTGGATAAAAAGACTGATAAGGACAATAATGATATGTGCAGTGCACTGACAGACTCATGTAATTTGTATGTAAACTTGTAAAGCAAACATTATTTTGGATGAAATATTTAATACATGGAAGAGGAAAAAAAAACTTGTCAGAACCAAAGAATTAAATTTTAAAATTTTCGGCGAAATTTTACTGAAATTTTCGTTTTTTTGGGGTGTCAAAATTGAAACACATGTTTGATAATTTTTCGGAAAAATTTCGTCAAAATTTATCGAAATTTACCGAAATTTTCATATTTTCTATTTTCTCCAACTTCAGAAATTCACCAAAAATAGCTCGAGACTCCAAATAATTCACCGAAAAATTCTACGAACTCGTATTGATAAGTACTAATTTCCTATAACCTTAAAATAGTCAAATTGCTTTCAAAAAAATTATGAAAAATCCTACTCTTATAATTTAATTCTGAAAAAAATAATAATAGTCAAATTCTTGAATTTTCATTTTCTAAAATTCATTTCCACACAACTAAGCTCTAGAACCACAACCAAATATCTAAGTTAGTTAAAATAAATTTAAAAAAATTTCTAATTCTTTTAAACAAGCCTTAAAACAAATTTGAAGAGAGACACGGGGACAAAAAGTAAAGGAAGAAAAAAAAAATGAGGGAGGGTTTGGGGTCTTTGGGCAATTGGAAAGAAGAAAAAAAATTTGAGATTTCTTTTAGTTATTTTAAATCTTAAACTTTAATACATTTCTATATAAAAAAATAATTAAAAGTATCCTAAAGAGCTTAAAACCTAATATTCTAAAAAATATAGAGTATATAGAGTTTAATGTATAGATTATAGAGTATAAAGAATATTAGGGTATAATGAACATATAAACTATTAAAGTTTAGATTTTAGTATATAATTAAATTATAGAGTATAAATAATATACTAATTTTGTTTATTCATTATACTAACTTTATTTAACAGTATTTATTTCAGCGCGCATTATATTTACCTTATATCACATGAAACCTATTATATAATTTGATTTCTTCAATATTTTTTATCAATTTAGTAGATAATATGTTAAATAAACATATAGAAAAGTTTTATTCAAAATTTCCGTAGTTTGATAGCAATTTCCATCATTTCCATCTAATTTCTGTCGAAATTTAAAAATCTTCGAAATTTCCTTCGAAATTTCTATCAAAATTCCGTCGAAATTTCCATCGAAATTTTCATCGAAATTTCCTCGAAATTTTATTCCTTGGTCAGAACTCAACTAAAAATCTTCTCATATTGTAAAATGAGGAATAAAATTGAATTGATATCCGATACAAATACAAGTATTATTACAGTAGAAGATCCCTCTGGTGTTTAATATGGTCCCTACCTCGTTAGGCCCCGTTTGGGATTGCGGTGGAGGACCCAAAAGCTGCTGTGAATGACAATTCTCAATCACCTACAACAGTTTTGGTGTTTGGTAAAAAAATAAAAAACTGCTTTCTCCCACAATTCTCAACTCCCCACAGCAAAAACAGAAAGCAGGTTTTTAGGTGCTTTTGAAAACTGCAGTGAATCACAACAACAATGAATATTTTATTTTACCCATACTACCCTTATTGATTTATATAATTTTTATTTATTTATTTTAAATTAAAAAATATTTCCATTGTTAATTATATTTTATATTGTAAGAATTAATTATGATATTTTATTTGTACGATTAAAATTATAATATACTTAAAAAAATAATAGGAATACTTATTTAATAATATTATTCTTAAAAAAATTAATGCTAATAAAAATTTGTAGCCACAAATTTAAAAAATAAGTAAAAAAACATTTTAGTTTTACCAAATAAATAAGTGAAATACACTTTCAGCATCATGTCCATTTTAGTAATTATACATAGTCACAGCACTTTTACATTAACATTTATCAAACATTTTGATATTATTTTTTGCATTCACAATACTTTTGAAAACATGGTTTACCAAACACTCAACTGCTTTACTTTACAGCTGACTTTACTTCACAGCTGTTTTAGTTCACAGCTGTTTTTTCTCACAGCAATATCAAACTGGCCCTTAGTCATTACTCATCATCAAGACTATCCAATATAAATAAATAAATAAATAAATGAAAAGGATTGTATTTAAATTTCAAAGCAAAATTAGTATTGGCTACTACGAGATAAAGAAAGAAGGGTAGAAATGCCATTACGAACGTTGAGAACGCAACCATGTTTAAGACTTTCATGTACACGTAGTGACTACGGAGAGGCTCTGTCAGTAGCTTCCTTTCAGGCAAAAGCAAAGCCAAAGGGAGTTGGAAGCGACACCCTGTCTTTGTTTTGGCGCTCTTTCGCTTCCTTCCCAAACGCGACTTCATTTTTTCACTTAAAAGTTAAAACCCACCTCTCTCTCTCTCTCTCTCTCTCTCTCTCTCTCTGCCGGCTGCCCTTCTTAAATTTTGTTGGGAATATATTCTTCATTTTCTTTCTCATTTAATTTAACTCATTCAAATAAAGCATTGTACAGTACTACTGCTGCTTCTTGAATTAGTCTGCTTCAGAGTATGGGGCTTTTCAGCACTGTCTTGGGAATTATTGGCTTTGCCATTGGAAGCCTTATTGGGCTCTTGGTGGGGTTCTTCCTCTTCATCCATTCAGAACCCAAAAAAGTGAAGGTGAACCAACTCCTCAATCAGCTTTGTTTACATGTCTTTCTTGTTTGATCTTTCTTTGTAAGGATTTATTGGAGCGTTTGGTTAGTGGGTCATTTAGGTGATGCATGTATAAGAAAAGGTCCTCACTTTTGAATCCAGTGTTTTACTCTTGTTCATGACATTTACTGAAACGGTTATTTTATATTTACAAATTTTAGATTGAACAAATTGTTGGTATCATCTGCATATCTTTTGGGTATGGGGAGCTATGAAATCTTCAAACAGACTAGTTCTCTATTTGAGCTTTTTGTTCATCTTTCTCTGCAATCAGAAAGCCGGGTGCATTGACTTGTATATCTGTTTAAGCGTCCAATAATGGAATCACTATCCAATTCATTTTGTTAATTCATGAGGATGATTCACATTTGGATATTCTTTTTTTAATTTTTATTTTTCCGGGATTTGAGTATAATCAGGTGAAGTTTTCATTTTTCATTGAGCTTTCTTCCCCTTTTTATCGTGAGTAAGCTTGGTTGCCTGTTGGTCTCGAGTCTATAAACATCAAACACTGCTAAACAAAATTACTCTGAAGAAATTAGCAAATCTAATGCATATTCAATCAGTAAGTTTCAAGTCTATTTCCGAGGATTTCTGCATAGAAGTTATAAGTCTGAATAGTGCTCAAAATACTTAATGTTGCAGGATCCAGTAATCAGGCCACTACATGAATTAGATATATGTACTTTGGAAGATCTTCTGCCTGAAATTCCATTGTGGGTAAAATGCCCCGACTATGATCGAGTTAGTATCATCTTTCAATCCTATTTCATTGAACTTTTGCTCTTTCTTTCTCTTACTGCGCTAAGTCTTCACATCTCTCTGTATTGCTATACACTTCATTATGCAGGTTGACTGGCTAAACAAGTTTGTCTCGGATATGTGGCCTTACCTTGACAAGGTGATAATATAGTTCAAAAGTTGTTTTATTATTTTGTTCGATATTTGAGACTCAATTTATTAGTTTGCAGGCAATTTGTTGTACAATAAGAAGCATGGCACAACCTATATTCGCAGAGTACATTGGGAAGTTTCACATTGAGGCTATTGAATTTGACACTTTAAGTCTTGGAACTCTGCCACCCATAATTTATGGTTAGTCTACTCACATTCATTTCCAAATCTAGCACTTTGTAAACCCCTCCGACCCTCAAAATCATGGTCACAATCTAAGAAAAATTTATTTGGATAGGACACACCATGCATTAACCTTTATAGATTTGCTATCATTTTGGTTCTCTTTCGAATCTTTCAGGTCTGAAAGTTTGTGAGACTAATGAGAAAGATTTAGTCATGGAACCGGAATTTAGATGGGCTGGCAATCCCAACATAGTTCTGGTGCTAAAGTTGTTGTCTCTAAGAATTACAATTCAGGTAGACACAATCCTCAAAGAGAAGAATCTGTTTATTTATTTCCTGCTATATTTGATGCATTATTTTCAGAACACTGATTGTGCTTATTCCTCAGTTGGTGGATTTGCAAGTGTTTGCAGCACCACGGATAACTCTGAAACCTCTTGTGCCAACTTTTCCATGTTTCGCAAACATTGTGGTGTCTTTATTGCAGAAGGTCTCAGAAGAGCATAGTTTTCTTTTCACTTTTTTTTTTTTCTCCTTTTAATTTTGGTTACATTGATAAGCTGATTTTCTCTGATTTATCTGCAGCCACATGTAGATTTTGGAATCAACATATTGGGAGGGGACATCATGTCCATACCAGGCCTCTATCAGTTTGTTCAGGTGCTACACCAGTAATTCTATTCTGGGTAGGATTTTGGTTTTGATCTATTAATTATCTGAGTTTGGATGGTTGTTAGGTGAACTCAGAGGTTGGTTTGATTTGAATGAACTAATTGTTCTACATGCTTGCAGGAGACCATCAAAAAACAAGTCGCAAGGCTCTACCTCTGGCCTCAAACACTTGAAATACCTGTTCTTGATGCTTCAGCGTAAGTAATTATGAGATGATATAGCTTTTGCTTTGGCACACTTATACTCATTCATTTTGAGTAAACTTATGAAAGCTCGTCTTTCAAATCATTCTTTACAAAAATAATTTTCCCTTTCAAATCTTCCGATAGATTGGCTATCAAAAAGCCTGTAGGGATACTTCATGTAAAGGTGGTTCGAGCAATGAAACTTTTGAAGATGGACTTTTTGGGAGCTTCTGATCCTTACGTCAAACTAAGCCTTACTGAAGAGAGGTTGCCAGCAAAGAAAACCACTATCAAGATGAAATCGTTGAATCCCGAATGGAATGAGAAGTTCAAGCTTCTTGTGAAGGACCCCCAAACTCAAGGCCTCGAGTTACAAGTCTATGACTGGGACAAGGTTTTTCCCTCACCATTTGTCTTTAATACTAAATTATGAAATTGTGATATTTAATCCTGTTGTTTTTTTCCCTACAATTGTACTACAACTATGTGAAACCTTCTTAGTTTGATCTCTGCTTAATGGTGAGGAGTCTGAAATGTCAATTATGCAAATCCCATGTCCTTTTAGCTGAAGGATGCCCTTGCTCTTAAGTTGTTATTGATTCTAGAGCCCATCATAGTCTCAAGCATGTTATTGGAAAACAAATTCAAGGAGCAATAATTTCCAATATCCCCATAGTTCAACATGCTAGTTCTCACAAAATCGGTCATTACTAAACTTTTACAAAAACCATGCATGCCACTGCAAGAAGGACTTTCTGGAGGGTTGCTTAAGATATGTTGTTGTTGATAAATATTCCTGAAAACATTACGTCTTTTCACCATTCTTTTGTAGTGAAAAGACTTGCAATATCTTTTTGGTTTTAGTCATTCTATGAGTTATTCTTAAATATTGTCTGAGTCTGAGGCAAGCTATGTGGGAAAGATTCTGTTTGTTAGTTTTTGCATTTTGTAAACAAGATTCAATTTTGGATTGGTCTTCTTTCTGTGTTCTTCACAGGTTGGCAGGCATGACAGATTGGGAATGCAGTTAGTTCCTTTACAAGTGCTAACACCCGGTGAGACAAAGGAATTGATGCTGGATTTGGTCAAGAACACAAATCTCAACGATCCTCAAAACAAGAAGCATAGGGGGAAAATTGTGGTGGAGCTTACTTTTGTCCCTTTCAAATCAGACAGTAGTAAATCTATTGGATCTGGTGGTGCATATGGGAGAATTGAAAGTGGAATTAGTAGGTCTTCGGACAGTGATGAGACCCTGGATAGTGCAGGTTTACTATCGGTTACAATCCTGGGAGCTGAGGAAGTAGAAGGGGGGCATCATAACAATCCTTATGCTTTGCTTTGCTTTAGAGGAGAAGAAAAGAAAACAAAGGTGAGCTTTCCCTTTGATAATTATCAGCTCTTTTTTATCATTAACTAGATTTTCAGAGATGTGAAATAGATATGTGTCACAAATCACAATACAAACAAGGGAAAGATAGATTCGAAAGTAATTTCATCTTTGCCACATATATATATATATATGTATATATGCAAAACTAGCAAGTATGTGCCACATATATCATGGCTCAGTTTACCTTTTTTCTTAACTTGTACTTTCTTCTTTTTTTTCTTTTTCTTTTTGTAGATGATAAAAAAATCTCGCAATCCAAATTGGAATGAAGATTTCCAATTTATGCTTGATGATCCTCCTTTGGAGGAGAAGATTCATATCGAGGTCATGAGCAAAACCAGAGGCCTTAGTTTCCGAACAAAGGTATGAATGCAATTGCCATTATTCCCTTCTTATATATGCACTACTCTTCTCCACATTGCAATGTTCAAATTCTATATCATCTCCTTATGTGTAGGAATCATTGGGATATGTGGAAATTAATCTTACTGATGTGGTACACAATGGACGCATCAACCACAAGTACCATTTAATCGACTCACGAAATGGAAGGATACATATAGAGCTAAGTTGGAAAAAGGCTTGAGTCATGGGATGAGAAAAAGATGAGTTGCAAGTAATCCCAATTCACAACTGACCTTTCTGATTTTCACTACAGAGGATTACATGAGGAAATGATAGGAAGAGAAGAGACAGAGAGATTCTTGAACCTCACGCACTGTTTTGATTTTTCAAGCTTCAGACTAGTCATTTGTATCAAATGCAGTTTTGAAATTACTTTCATCTTAAACTTTGGTGAATTGGTACACTTTCTAATAAAATAACAACAGTTAAATGGGAGTTTAATTAAACCTAACAATTGCATTTTAAGTTGACAATCATGAACTGTTAAATGAAAAGGTCAATTACAACACAAAGCCCCAACTACAACATGAACTTCAACGGTCAAAATTGAAAGTTAAGATAACATCCACACTAGAAAAGAGCAAGCTGCATAGTACAAAACAAAAATTCGGTGATTTTATATTTTTTGCTTTGGGTAGGGCTGGGCTAGAGGCTTGCTCTTTCCCAATCCAAATTCCTCTTGAAACGTAGCCCAACTTAACTAATTGGGTTAGGGCTAGCTAAGGCATATAATGCCAGTCGGAAGAGGTTGAGTTTGGGTTAAACCCTTGGCAAGCCTACCCCACCAACCCAGTGATACGCCGAAAACCCACTATACCCAAAAATCTTGTATTGAAGAATTTAGGGGTGGGCATTTATTACCGAAATACCGAAACCGAACCCGTACCATACCGTACCATACCGACGTTATACCGAAAAACAATACCGATTATATACCGTACCGATACCGTACTATACCGAGTTTAAATCGGTATGGTATAGGTATGAAACTTTCAATACCGAGAAATACCGTACCGTACCGATATATTTATAATTTAATTATTTAATATTTTTTTTAATTAAATGTTGCCAAATCAATGGCTATTTGGGGCAAGTCTATAGACTATAACTAGTGGTTGAGTGGGGATGATATTTCCAGCTTGGAGGATGAACCTTGCATTGAAGAACTTGAATTTTATAAAGGTGTAGAATCAGGTAATGTTTTGTAAATATAATTACTTGCTTTGCTTTGTTGCTTGCTTTTAAAGTTTGCATTGAATTAATGAATTTTAATTTTGTTGTATTCCATTTTGTGTAGAACATGCAAGTGAAGTCAAGGCAAAAGGAAAGAAAAAATAGTTTAGACTGTTTGGTGATGTTGCAGCATGCAAGTACTAAGTAGTGTTTATTGCTTGTAACAACTACTATTGTGTATTTTTTTGGTTGTTTGTNCTACTATTGTGTATTTATTTTGGTTGTTTGTAATAAGCCATAAGGCTTAAGTACTAACTATCATTGTGTATTTGTGTTGACTGCTTGTAATAAGCCATAAGGTTTAAGTACTACTATTGTTTTTGACTGTTTGTACTTTGTAATAAGTCATAAGGTTTAACTATTTTGGCTTTGAGGACTGTCAGGTTGGGTTTTGTTTTATCTTTTGGTTGGGAAAAATATTTTTTTTTTGTTGTTAAATATTGTTTTTGGAAAAAAAAAAAAAGAAGTTTAAAATATTGGTATATACCGAAACCATACCGAATTCATAGAACACTGGTATGGTATGGTACCAGTTTTAAAAATGTTCATACCGTACCGAATAAAAATTTCGATATGATATCGATATGGGGTTCATACCGTACCATACCGTACCGTGCTCACCCCTAGAAGAATTGGCCTTTTATTTTTTTTATTTGTCAAATTAGATCCTAAGTTTATCATACTTGTACATAAGCACATACACATACATGAATGATGAATACAAATAAAAAAAATAGCAAATTACATTTAAATCAATAAAATATTTTAATATTATATAATGACCAATGTAAATTTTTTTTTTTCCCATAAAGGTCAACAACTTTTGAAATTATATCTCATTTTAGTCACTAAGCCTAATTTATTTGATGATATTATGTATTTTAATGCATTGAAAAATATCAATTTGCCCATCTTTTTTTTATTACTTAAGGTCTAGAAATGAGATTTAAGGTATAGAAATAGGGTGTAGGGTATAGAAATGAGATTTTGGGTTTAGAAATGAGTTTTATAGTTTAGAATTAGGGTTTTGAACTTATGACTTAGGGTTTAGGTTCCTCCTTCATCAAAATTAGAGAACTAAACCCTAAGTCGTTTTGCTGTATAATAGTCAAATACAAATTTAATATAAATTTAAATTTAAATAATTATATATGTTTATTAATTTATTGAAATGTATTTTTTTTATTTGGGTCAATAATGACTAAAATAAAATTATTAAAAAAGTATATTGAGTAATATATAATTGTAAAAAGTTTTATTGATTTATTTGTAATTTGTTGAATTAAAAAATGAAAAATTGATAAAAAGGTAAAAAAGAGAAGAGAAAAAGTTAGAAAGTGACTTGCACAAACCCCAATTAGAAGATGATCTTAAACATATGGAGCCCAGTGGATGCATGGATTAGGTTTGACTTGCTGATGATCAACACATGTGACATCATAATTAAGGAAAGCTACTGGCTACTTGTTCCCTGTAGTGGATATGCTTGGTTGGATAATATATCCGAAACAGTATACAGCAAAAGAAATGCATACATGTAAATAATTAATGTTCCAAATCTTCCCTTGGCCAAAAAAAAAAATGTTCCAATTCTTCCTAAGTTAAAAATTCTCTACCTTTTGTATAATATATATATATTGCTAGCTACATAATCTGTCTCCCCACTAAAGTATATGGAGCATTATAAATATTCTCAATAGTCTAGTTTACACAAAAATAAATATGTGTTTGTGTGCTCCATGAGAGGTGAAGAAACCTGGTTCCAGCATAATGTTTCCTAGTGATAAGGTCCTTCAGTTAGTTTATGCAATTAGAGACAGATTAATTATTTCTTTAAGAAATGCATGCATGATTTTTGAGTACTTCGAAGTGCAAGATATTAGACATTGGCATGCCCTTAATCACTTTCACATCCCAAGTGGGGAGCACCATAAGAGTTATGAGGGATTCCCTTGAACATAATTAAAAAAAGGGTCAGCTTTGTGGTTGACTTATCCCAGAAAGTCTGGCAAATTTTAGAGGTAGTAAAGGGAATCCTATCCCCTCCCCACAAAGGGTTTTTATGAGGATTCTTTGTTAATGGATCTCCACTCATTGCTAGGAAGCCTTCATTACTCTCTCTCTCTGTTTCTCACTATAGGTAGCTAGTTGAGTAAGTTGTGTGAGGCATGTGTGCTCTCAAAAGGAGGGGTGAAATGAAAAGGGGTCACTTTCTTGGTTCTTTGTTGATGTTCTTTTGTGAGGGAGAGGAATAACTTTTGCATTCTAAAAAGCTACAGCATTTTTCCTTTTAAAAGTTATTGTCTTCTGATATATCATATATGTGCATGAGGGAGGGAGGGTAATAGCTAGTAATTAAGTGGGAATAGGGAACNGTGCACTCTCAATTTCAGGAACAACGCTTTGGTGTCATGGCTTTAAGGCTCTCTCTCTTGTGAATTGATGTGATTGAGAGAGAGAGAGAGAGAAATTCTTTCACCACTCACTCAGCCCTCTGTCGAACCCATTTTCAAACCTCCAATCCCCAATTGCCTCTAGATTAGATAGAGATGGAAGAATGTATTTGATTTGATGAGAACAAAGTTGATCTGTATGTTCCTACAGTACTATACCATTCCAAAACATAATGGGAAGGAATATTTGACCCAATGTCAACCAAGGCCTCTCTCACTCTATTAGTAAACCTCATTGATTTTAATGGTCCATTAATTTGGGAATAAATAATCCTCTAGAATCCTCTTTTCTTCCTCTCAAAAATTGTCCTATTACCAACACTCCACATGTTGCATGTAATCTAATATTAACCCTTTCCCCCCCTCTTATTGGTTGCACTCCCACCAAACCAGTAGGCATCAAAGAATTTTGAACACTTTCTCACAGACCCAAAATTTTCTTGAGAAAATTTCCCTATAGTGAAATGAAGGGTATAGCATATCAAGACAAATGACTTGGCCAACTCAGTAGCTTTCCAAGAAGAGTATATACATATATAAATATTTATTATGCACATTTGCAGCAGCATCATTGTACTTTTCAAGCACGAGCTTTCTGGAAGAACACATGGTTGGCCATAGCCTACTAGTCGTTGTAGATTCATCAACCCATGGTGGTTATAGATAGTAGGCTATGTTGAAAATTCTCAAGTGCAAGTTTTTGACCATTGAATTTGAGTAATGCCAATTCTGAGGCTCATATATATAGATATATCATATGTGTGCATGGTTCATCACCCCAAGATTTTGTATGTTTTGAAAATGCACACGAAACCAAGTAAATATAAGATTATGAAAAACATAGATGAGAGCACCAAGATCATTAGGAACATTTAAAAATGTAAAATAAATACATATCACAGTCATTAGTAGCCGTGGTTCAATTTTACCGGTCATTACTGGCCAACCGACCCATTTTTAGCCAGTTAATAATTCTACCAACAACCAACCCACTGAATCAAGCCGATAATACCAACCGACTCATCAAATTTAGTTTGGATGTTAGTTTTGAAATTGATCAAATATTGATTTAATAATTTTAACCGACTCACTTAAACCGATTTACAACCAACTCACAATGAGTCAATCAGATATTAATTATGAGAAATAATCAAATCAATTAATCAGATTAAGTCAATTTTTTGACCGATATAAGCTCGACTCGATCCATCACCACCCGTATTCATTATTATAGTAGTACAAGGTTTGAACATATCGATTTAGGTGGAAATTAATTTAACAGTTCTTTAGTGTACCAGGAAAGTTAAACAAGGGTTTTTTATTTTTTTAAGAAATGGAAAAGCCCGAGATGATTACCTATAGACATAGCCAAGCCTTTTGTCCTGCAAAGTTACTCCTATTTTCCTTTTCTTTTTTCTGTTTTGGTTGTGAAGAAAGAAAAAAGAACAGTCCTCGAAGGCCCATTTGGTTTTGAAAGGAATCTACTATCTTTAGGAAAATGAAACATTTTGGGGAATATTTCCAAATTTGTCTTTGAAATTCTTCCTTAAAAATGTACCATTTAGTTTCTGAAATATCGAAATGGAATGTCATCAAAAGATCAAGTACCCAGATGAACTCAAAAGCCCAAGATCATTTATATGGTGGTCTTTGTTTGTTGTAGTTAGATTTCAATTTCACTTGTGCTAATTCTTCCTGGGTCTTAAAAGTAAGAGGAAAAAATGAAAAAGGAAAAGCAATTAATATTTGGAAAATATATTATATAGAAAAATAGAAATGGAAAACAAAAGGGAAATGAATGAAAGTGATGCATGTGATAAGATCTAGCGAGTCGTAATGTCAACAGGGTTGACATGGGAACCACAAAACGACTGCTGTGATGTTGTGCACGTGTGGCAACCTTATCATGATGATCACCTCATGTGGGCAGTGGGGGAAAAGAATACTCTAAAGAAATTCAATTTGCATCATTAGAAAAATAGCACCATTTTGACTCATGCATGCCCAACAATCATTCATCATCATGATGCATAGCAACTACCACAGGGGCCATCTGCCCAACCCATTCATCATGTCTTATACATTTATATACTCACCCATATACAAGACTACTGCTACACTTATCAAATTTATTTACTCAATTTCATTCATCAAATTAATAACAAAATGACATGTCATTTATTCCAGTTTGAGTTTGAGTTCATTCTAAATTTTATTCATTTTTAGCATATAAAATTTGAACTTGTATATTAAAACATCATTTAGTAAGTAAATTTGGTAAACAAATTCTTACTATATTAGTGTCATATTATATATACATATTGCTTTCATGTCTTGTAATGGGGTATTCTTTTTTGTCAAATAAATTATGATCATGAGGGCCTCCATAAAGGATTATGGCCATGATCCACTGAACATTTTGAATATTATTTATTGGCCAAAGTAAAGAGAAAGGGAGATTTGACAACCAGCCACTGACACTAAGGTGGAAGTGTGGAACTGGTAGTTATACACATTGTGATAGCATCAATAATATATATACTGGTTATCATTATCTAGTATATATGTTGTATATGTTCCACTAAAATCACATATAATGCAGAACCAATCAACCAAATTAATGCTTAAATTGACATAACCAGAGACAACAAAATCTTGTCATTCTTCTTTCACAACATAAATTAATTTATAGAATCTTACTATTGTGGATATGATTTATATATTTACTGTGAATCATATATATATATATGATCTAGGTGGCAAGGGTAGTGTAACCTTGGAAAGGGAATTGTGAATCAGGGAGGACCACATAATACTTACTTTATTTGTCTAGACTAGGAAATATATGATATTTTAAGAAATTTAACATTTGTCAAATAAGGCAGCAGGATAGACACATGAGTTTGTATTATTTACTAAGAGTAATATAATTAGAGGGAGCGATAGAGTCTTAACAAAAGTTATCTTCCTAAGTAATGGTGATTACCTGATAATATTATGTCAATTTACATCGTCCAAACGATGAATTCTAGAATTTCAAATTTCAAATATATCAACTAATTTTTTGTAGTTTTTTTTTTTTTTTGAGTTTTTATTAATAAGTCACAAGACTCACAACATACAATATTTTTTAGTTATAAATCCAAACTTTTAATCTATTTATTTTAAAACCAAAAAATATATTTCTAAGCCATAATTCAAGAAAAATTAAATATGCAACATTCAATACTATTCAAACTCAAGCATATCCAAGTTTTAGTTTAATTTTTTAAAAATTCTTTTGAGAGTTTAGGGTTTATGGTATAATATTTAAAATTTAGGGCTAAAGCTCTAAAAGACTAAAACTCAAATATGAAGTCATAAAACATAAACTCTAAATGCTTAAACATTAAAACAATACTATATCATTCAACAAAGTGTAATTCTACGAAATTATATAATATAACTCTACAAGAGTTATATACTGTATCATAATAAAATATAGTATAACTCTTTACATATCCTCAAAGCAGGTGACCAATTTTTAGGGCTAAACTCGTCATTTCAGTTAAAAATAATCACATGCTTTGCACTTGACCAATTTTTGACGAAAATTATAATAGAATTGACAGAAATCCTTGATTGAAACAAATTATTAATAATAGTCATTTATTGAATCAAAGCAAAAATGAGATCTTTAACTGAAAATAGGGATATAGTTAAAATTCTTTTGCTAACATTTTTCCTAAAAGATATTAGAGATGGTTATAATTGTGTACTATTTTTTTCTTTTAAAGCAAAAATCATTCCCTAAGAAATATATGAAAGTCTATGCAAAGCTGACTACAAATACATCATATAGTTTCCAAATCATCCTTTGCCATTATTGTCAAGGAAAATGTATTAGGACTAGAGGTTTCAAACGGCTCGGACCGGCACAAGCACAACACAACACAAATAAATGGGTTGAAGTTTTTAGTCCATCAAACATGACACGACATGAACCAAGTATGGCAAGAGTACGAAATGAGCTTGAACTAGCGCGGCTCATTTAATATTATTTTTTCATTTTTAGAAAATTTTTCAACAAGGAAATTTGATTTTTTTAAGAAAAAGATGTTAATATTTAATTTTAAGAAATAAAAATTATCATAAAATTAGTTTTCTCACCCTAAAAAAAAAGCATGCTGGTTGACTCGTTTAAAGCACAACACGAGCAAGAATGGTTTGCAGGTTATGTCGGGCCTAAGTCTTAATTATATGAGCCGTCACGAACATGACATGAAAGTACGACTTAGCTGGCCTGTTTAGGACTTAACTATGATTCTTTCTCTTTTTTTTTTTTTGCGGAAAATTTTCATGAATAAATTTTCTACTATAAGTCTATAACAAGCAGAAACTAGAAGGAAATTAACTAATTAAGTATAGAATAAAAATAAGAAAGCGAGAGAAAGAGATAGAAAAAAAAAGTGTTCATTAATGATAAATTGATGGAAATACAAAGTTTTTTAGAAAGTGAGAGAACATACAAAGAAACAACTTTTCTGTATTCAACCAAAACGTGGTTTTATTAATGTGCTTTTACCGTTGTCTACAGCTAAGCTAAAGGCCTAAAGCTTCTACTTCAACCCAACATCCAATTCCAAGGTCAACATCCTCAAAAACCCCCCCACACACACTACCTCATGTTAAGACCAAGCAAAGCACTCAATTTGCTCTCTAGCTCCCATGGCCGCCAAGAGCAGCAACAAGAAGAAGACTACTAGTACAAGTCTCAACGTTTCAAACTTCCCATTTAACGACTTAGCTAGTTCCTCTTCTTTGACATTTCAGCTTGAATAACCCAACCCCATTTTCCCTTTCTTCTTGTTCTCTCTCTCTCTAGCTAAAACACCTCCATTAAACCCCTCTCTCTCGGTTTTCGTGCTCCATTTCAACTTTTCTTAAAGCTCATTCTCTCTCTCGTTCTCTCTCATTCCAAGAACTCTCTCAGCTTGAGAAAAGAGCAAAAGCAGCTTAACTTAAGCACTTTGAGATCTGGGTTTTGTGAATTTTGCTTTCGTTTTAGTCTTTTGGCTCTCCTCTTTAAATTTATTTAGCAAAGGAGCTCAAAGCTTAGTTTTTGGCTTCTGGGTTTTGAGCTTGATATCTTCAAGTGAAAAATGGGAAGCAAATGGAGGAAAGCAAAGCTGGCACTGGGACTGAATCTGTGTGTGTATCTTCCAAGAACACTAGATGACTCACCTCCCTCCTCTCTGGACTCAGCTGAGAGATTGTCCGATGCTGCTCTGCTCTCACCGGCCAATTGGGCCATGGGCTCGTCCAGGCCCACCACGCCAACGCCATCCTCTCATAGTTTGAAGCTCTCTAGAAGTGGGAGCAAATCGTCCAAGGTTTGTCTTTACATCTTATTATCCAAAACGAAAATGGGTTCTGTGCTTTTGTGGTTGTGTTTATAATTGATGGGTGCTGATCATTTTAAGTTTGATTCTGTTTATATGCTGAGAAAATGGATGAAGCAAAAAAGAAAATGAAGTTTTGTGTCTTTTTTGTGGTTTTTTAGAAGTAAAGCAGAAATTTCAGCTCAGCTGAGCTAAATGGTTACTATTGGTCATATATGGTTGTATATGTAATTTAGTTTATGGTTCCTTATTTGGTTTCTTTATGTTCATTTTGCTCAAATAAATGAACAATCTGTGTTTCATAAATTTAATTTCCTGTCTTTCCCAACATGGTTGAGCAACCAATCAGGAGCTTAGGATTCTTAGAGCATTCATTTGTGATTTCCAATGGCATAGAAAGATGAGATAGCTTAGAAATCGCTTCCATTTCTTTTCTGCTCTGACTTTAAAGTTTAAATGTGATTTGGAGTTTGGTTCAAAAAATAATGATTGATGTATCATTTTCATCTACATATAGATGAAACTACATGAGCTTTCACGAATAATGTTGTTCCTTGTCCATGGTTTATGCTTCTTAACCTGCATATGTTGAGGACAAAAATTTCGAGAATTCACACATCATGTCTTTGATGAGATCATATTTTAGCAGATTCTGAGGAGCACCATAAGTTATAGACGAGAATTTTATGTCATGCTGTTTTCCTCTCTTTGAGCATGTGGGGTTAATGCACAAGTCCCTATCAGGAATCAGGACCATTCTTGTTTGCCTTAATAGTAAAAGAAGACTAAAGATTTTACCTTTCCTTTTCCTCCTCCCCATGGAGAGGGAAAAAAAGAGAGGAAAGTAACTTGTTTGGCCATTTGCTGGCCTCATCTGTTGACTGCTAATCTGCAAGCTTTCTGGCAGTAAATTTCTCATCAAACAAGTAAAAGAAAGGGGAAAGTATTGACATAAAGCAACTCATGATTTCCCTTTTGTTTGGTAAATTGATTTCTCTGGCGGTTTTGAAAGCTAAGGTCCATTGTATGGCATCTTAAAAAAACTGTTTATTTTTTTATTTTTTGTCTTTTTTAAATTTAAACCCAAAAAATTGTTTGGTTAGTTTCTTCTTTTTGTTGCTGATTACTCTTGTAATCCCCTCATTAATTTTTATTTTATTTTTTAAAGTTCAAAAATTGAAAATAGAAAGTAGAGGTTTTTTCTTTAATTTGTGTTTTGATTTTTTTAAGGAGTAAAGATAGAAATTAAAAAGTAACAAAACAAAGTGGGGTTTAAATGATCAAATTTTTGGTGGAATTCAAATAGAATCACCCTGTATTACACTTGGTTCCATGATTATTCTAACTCCCTTCTTTCCCATTATACCCCTTCTATATTGGATACCTAACATTGACTTTTTCAGCTTACCAAGGTCTATCACTCCCTTTTTTTTCTTGTCGTTATGTGATAATTCTACCTGCTTAGCCCACCCTTTATTAAAAGGCACTTCTTATGACAATGAGCAGCAGACGCACCACAAAACTGATGAAAAAAAAACCTGTCTCTGTGTCTGTTTGAGTATGCTTATGCATGTAGATATTTGTGTGTTAACACTCTTAACATAAGATTAACATAAGGTTTTATTATTTTATAAGGTGGGCATTAACTCACTTATCTAACTACAGTATATATACAAAATAATTTTTTACTAAATTAATTCATTTTCTGGAATGTGTGTATTTCAACACTATAGCTTGTTCTTGTACTTGGTTCATTGCTGTTGAATACCTCAAATTTATTAGGAATCCTTATACTGCGATGATAAATGAAATTTTTTTTGATGTTGTTGGTTGTTATTAAATCTTTAATTTCCAGAACACCATAGTGTGTGGTTTGCAATTGATATGTCTTACTTATGCTTACTTTCTTGCACTTGTTTTGTAATTTCAGCAGACTTGCTCGATATGCTTAACCAAAATGAAACAAGGAGGTGGCCATGCTATTTTCACCGCGGAATGTTCACATTCTTTTCATTTCTACTGCATCACATCAAATGTAAAACATGGCAACCAAATATGCCCAGTTTGCAGGGCAAAATGGAAAGAAATCCCAGTGCAGGGTCCCAGTCTAGATCCTCCCCCTGGAAGGGCGTCTGTCGGTCCAGTAGGTTGGCCTCAAAATGATGCCTTGATGACTGTGGTCCGCCATTTACCTCCTCCTCGAAGAGACTTGAATCAACGGCACGTCGTGCCACTGTTTCAGGGCCCCGAGCCAGGCGTATTTAATGATGATGAAACCTTGGATCACCAACCTGTGTTTGCTGAGAGAAGCTCTTGCAATAAAAATGTTGCAGATGACAATTTTTTTAGAACGATGGAGATCAAAACATACCCAGAGGTTTCAGCTGTTCCAAAATCCAATTCCTACGACAATTTTACTGTTTTGGTCCATCTGAAAGCTGCTACTTCAATTACAAGACAAAATCCTAGCAGAAACGAGTCCAGTTTGCCACAATTTTCTCAGACTCGCCGTGCTCCAGTAGACCTAGTCACAGTGCTTGACATCAGTGGTAGCATGGCAGGAACCAAGCTTGCACTGCTAAAACGGGCCATGGGATTTGTAATACAGAATCTTGGGTCCAATGACAGACTCTCAGTTATTGCTTTCTCTTCAACAGCCCGTCGCCTCTTTGCCCTCCGCCGAATGACTGACACTGGACGCCAGCAGGCACTGCAAGCTGTAAACTCTCTGGTTGCAAATGGTGGGACCAACATTGCTGAGGGCCTAAGAAAGGGTGGCAAGGTATTGGAAGATCGAAGGGGAAAGAATCCCGTTGCCAGTATAATACTGTTGTCTGATGGGCAGGACACTTATACTGTCAGTGGCTCTGGGGCTAACCAACCACAACCGAATTATCAGTTGCTTCTCCCTTTGTCTATTCATGGTGGTGACAATACAGGCTTCCAGATTCCAGTGCATGCATTTGGATTTGGTGCAGATCATGATGCTTCATCAATGCACTCAATTTCAGAGATATCTGGAGGGACCTTTTCTTTCATTGAGACTGAAGCTGTCATCCAGGATGCATTTGCACAGTGCATTGGGGGGCTTTTGAGTGTTGTGGTGCAAGAGCTGCAAGTGGTAGTTGAATGTGTGAACACAAGTCTCTGCCTTGGTTCACTAAAAGCAGGAAGTTACCCGAGTCGTGTGATGGTTGATGGGCGTAAAGGGTTTATTGATGTTGGAGATCTGTATGCTGATGAAGAGAGGGATTTTCTGGTTTCAGTTAATGTTCCAGCAGAGTCTTCTGACAATCAAACATCATTGATAAAGGTGAGATGCATTTACAAGGATCCCTTAACTAAAGAAACGACAACCTTAGAAAGTGAAGAAGTTATAATTGAAAGACCTGAATTGGCTGTACAAGCAGTAGTGTCAATAGAAGTGGACAGGCAACGTAATAGGCTCCAAGCAGCTGAGGCAATGGCACAGGCACGAGCTGCAGCTGAGCTGGGAGACTTAGCCGGTGCAGTTTCAACCCTTGAAAATTGCCGAAGGGAATTGTCAGAGACCGTGTCAGCAAAATCTCATGACCGCCTGTGCATAGCTTTGGATGCCGAGCTCAAGGAAATGCAAGAGAGGATGGCAAGCAGGCATGTGTATGAGGCATCTGGGAGAGCATATATTCTTTCAGGACTGAGCTCACACTCATGGCAAAGAGCAACAGCAAGAGGTGACTCCACTGATGGTTCAAGTCTTGTTCAGGCCTATCAAACCCCATCAATGGTTGAGATGCTTACTCGATCTCAGGCTATGTTGTTGGGTAGTCCATCAGCCCAGAGGCTTGTCCGACCATTATGTTCACAACTAAGGCCAAGGTGATCATATAGGATTGCTGTGGGGAGTCATACTCAAATAGCTTTTATGGTGCTTACCCTTTTTTCCCTTTATTTTGAATTTTTATTTGGGAGAGGGAGATAAAGAGATAAGGAGAGGGTTTTTTGGCTGTGATTTTGCTCCTGTCTTATATATGTAAATCAATAAGAAAAAGATGACATGGTGGTAAAGGGTATATTGGAAGGAAAGAAGAAAGGAACACTAGGTAGGGTTTATAACATTATCCCTTTTTTTATTGTGTTGTGGGGGTGGTGTACATAAGTTTTCCTCTGAAAGCAATGGGTGCAAGTTTGTAATTGCCAAAATGGTTTGGGTGAGCTCTTCACCTTATGTATAATTGACCTGCTCTCAATTCATTGGAGAAAGTTTTGCTAGTTCAATTCGTGTGCAACTCTGATTTGAAGTCTGTGTGTGTGTGTGTGTGCGCGCGCATAGCATGCATGGAATGACCATACAAGTCTGTGCGCTTGTTTACCATGTTTCTTACCCAAGGCACGCCACAGAATGTGACTTGGAAGCCATTTGAGGATCTAATTATTTACCCGAAAATAAAGCGCTGGCTGCATAGAAGCTCAAACCTGACAATATTTCAAGGATTTTAACGGTGCATTTCTTTATGGGATACGTTTGCAACAACTTAATGTTTCCGTGCATGTCTGACTTTTAGCCATTGAAACATGTTAACTGTACAATGAGATCTACCTGCATTGCGCTTGGAAGACGCCCATGAGCGTGGGGTCTCCTAAGAAAAGCACTTATTTTTTTCTTCAACAAGATGAAGGTGGTCGGTTTATTCGAGCAGCTGACTAAACATTTCAAGCAAGAAACCCTGCACATCTTGCCCTTTCTTATTAGAGGCCGGTTAATCCCTTAAATGCTACGAACCCCTTTAGAGGTCATGGTAGGTAAGCTATTTACTACTACAATGTCAATTTCTACTCGTTTTCTTTTTATTCATAACCTGTGGTCTATTTATGTAAACAAATGCACTTGCTGGCTTGCACAACATGCATGTAAACATGGTGTTAACTGTAATTCATGGAAACTTGTATCCCCTACAATGAGTCATTACAAAATTAAATGATGGCATATGCTCAAAATGCCACACAACACCTCACTTAGTCACTTGCCTTGTTCATTTGGGCGAGGAATTCTCTTGTAGTCGTAGTTGTTTATGTCCACCTTCTGCTGCAAAGCCTAGAAACAAGTGCAAATTCCAACACAAATAAGCTACAAATGGCATCTGGGTATATCAATAATTCAATGCGTTAGCAACAAAAGCACTTATTATGGCTTATTTATACCTTAAGCTCTTCCTCCAGTGTTGTCTTTTTCGGGTTATAGGCGTCTACAGGTCCTGTTCTCGAAAGTGCTTTTCTTGACTCGATAATCTCCCATTCCTGATCATCTTTCACCTTGGCGATGTCTTTGGTGCCCTGTATCATATGAGCGAGTCCGACCGCTCCGAACACAGTGAGTGAGATCATCGGAAGGCCGTATCTGATAAATGGGTGTCTCCTCCCCCACCTCTTGAACGTTGATTTCACAGACTCGCCTCCTCTCGCTGTCGAGACCAGGCTTGCCATCATCCACCGCTTCTTCATTTGGGATTTGGGAATCGGGATTAGGATCAAATTAAATTTCTCTCTCTGCCTGAGAAACGGGTGTGAATGTTTGGGCTTGCCACTGGGCCGGATCAAAATAGGCCCAAATCAACCAAGGCCTCCCCACATGACACACCTCTTCTGGGGATTGAGTCCGAAGGCCAAGAATTTATTTAGTACACCCACCATTCAAAAAAATTCCAAAATTTCTTTTAAGTCTGAATGTACTGACTAAAGAAATTAAAAAATTAAAAAGAAATGAATTTTCCTTCAGATCACCCAAAGCCCAAAACTAAAATGATTTAAACAATGGAAATACTACTAGAATTCACACTGCTTCAACTAAAATTATTTGGTTGCATTTTCAAAAAGAAAAAGTATAGATACATATCATTTTGGCTGCATTTGCTTCTTTAAATTTCCAAGAGGTCCAAAGCCCTTCTTCTTTACCTCCTGTTTGCTACAATTACAACTGCTGGTGTTCAAATTTGTACCACAATTGAGACACAAGCCCTTGCAACTTGGATCACATGTGGCAGTGATAGTAATCTCCAGATGCACTGCGTCTCTTATGTGCTTTGAAATGTCTATTTCTTTTTCTTCAGGGCGAAAATACAGCTGATCCTCAAAATCAATTGCAGCTTCAGCATCTTCCTCCTCTGCATCACCAATTCCGGTATAAGTTCTGACCTTGTCCCCATACATCACTCCCATGTTGATGATCTCAGGTTCTTCAATAGGTTCATCGGTTAGGAGAATTGAGAAGTTGGAGAAGATGCACTCGGCCGCTGGCTCACCACACCTTCAACATAAACACAAAATCTTAAATCAGAGAAAAATCAATATTATCAATACTTCCACCAACCTGCTTAAAAGAAGCATAAAACATAGAACCAGTCTCAGTTGTTGGAAAATAGGACCAACATTGATTGCCAGGAGAGGGGAATGCAAAAGTAGAAGTCCAACAGGAGCTCTTAGTAGGTCCTGGTGTCTTTTTATTTTAGTTTTTTCCCCTTTTCTGATGTAACATCTAAAGCTGATTGGCTTCCCACCAAGGAAAATGGTAGGTTTCTAACAGTGAATCATCACCTCACTATTTGCACTTATCTGTATGTACAGAGCTGATCTAATGGAAGAGTGGGGCATCTAATCAAACATACCTTGTGTTTTCAGATGGACACACCCCCTAGTTTCTAGATCCCAAAATGTACTTTTATTATTACCATACTAAACTAAAGCGGTTCAACACACAGGTATTTGATTCAGAATATATCCTATATAACACATCAAGAGGGGCAGAAAACAGCAATAACAAAAGTAATTTTGACAGAGGAATTTATAATCAGGTAAAAAACAAAGGAGAAAAAAATTGCAAACACAAACACGTATATGTGTTAAAAAAGTAAATATAATATGAGTGCAACAATGAAATACAACAAAAATATATTATATACATTATTGGCATAGCAAGCACCATTCAAACAAGCAATTGGCATACCTGCTGCAAGCCAGTGAAATGACAGTTTTAATTATCCCATCGAGCCTCAACTTTTGCTTCTTCCTTGTTATATCAATGGAGATCTGTACTGGTGTGCCATGTGGATAATCCTTCACAGCTTTGGTGACCCGTAATCCCATCACTGAAGCCCTAGATTTAGAGACCTCTGTTGAAAGGTTTCCCAACCCAAGCCTCTCTAACGTTGTGCAATACTCAACATGTGATATCGAAGGGTTTCTCTTGTAAATAACTGCCCCTTCCCAGGGTGACTCTGTGTCTTCAATATCTTCTTTTTCTTGATCACCCAAATCAAGAAAAACCGTGTCTTCTCCAGTAATGGACTGATAATTAGGTTTGGTGCAATTCATTGCAGTGGATGTTAAGATACCATTTGGTTTTCTCTTCAAAGTTGTATGGATATTTTCAGTAATGCAAAATGGACTATTGCAATGAACAAAGGGAAAGTATGGAATTTTAGAAGTATTTTCACAAGCTCTAAGTTCAGAAACCCTACGGCGGTCAAAACAAGAGGAGGTGACTATAGAGGATGAAGTGACTACAAATAACATTTTAGCTCTACTGTTTGTCTAAGACCTCTAATAGTTACGAAAGGGGACAGGGCATAGTGTGAAATGTTTGTTAGGAGCCTGTAGAAGTTTTGACCCTGTATTTATATAGGATTAGCTAAGTAAATTTGGGAAGAAACTCTACAATTGAATAGGAACAGCCATATCTGCAAGAAAGTTAGAGATAGTTCAGACCAAATGGAAAATGGGAGATATATATGTATATATCAGATTGCAAGATTAAGTGGAGGCCACAAAACATTAAATTTACTTGGCCTATATTGAAAACCAGATAATGACAACAACATACTCAGCAAGTAAATATGGGTGCTGTTGGAAGAAGATTCTAGAGACCAAACACAACCACCTTGGGCTCAGACAAGTTTAGTTAGAAAAATGGTAAGAGTTTAAGATAAGTCTGACCCAAAATTTCAACTGGGCATTCCAACAAACACCTTATGCTCAACAACTCAATCATTAGATTTCTAATCGAGAAATGTTTTTTGAGATGGACAAATTTGATATACAGAAGAGTAGTAATACTGAAGCACAAGACCGCACACTAACTCGAATTCTACAGGCATAGAAAATTGAAACAAGCATAATAGAAACATGAATTGTCTAACGAATGTCAACCTAAAGGCGTGAAGAAGGCGAAGGAGGCATTATATAAAGAGAGATTGGGAGCTAAAAGACTACTTACAGTGAGGATGAACGCTATGTCTGTGAGAAGCAGAGCAAAAAGAGGAATGAAGCTATGTAAGCTTTGCTTCTTTGCTGCTAAGACCAACTTTATCTGCTCAGATTCAGCAATGGGCCCCTGCCCAAGTCCATCAGCCCCCAACTTCACTATAATTTACTCTTTCGATTGAGAAATTAATCCAGGAAGGAAATTTAAAAAAAGTGTTGCTATTTGCATACTAAAAATAATAAATTTCCTCTCACTATACACTTTTTTTTATTTAATTTGTGAATTGACATAATTGACATAAAGTAAAAAGACATTTAACACAACCCATATTATTTGAAAAAACCAAAAAACATTCTCTTTACACACCCCAAATCCAACACTCCTTAACCTCTAATACGAAATTTTAATCTTAAACCTTAAACACCCACTGTCCACATCATCTAAAAAAAAAGTGCTGGAATGGATTAAACAATTGAAACTAGATAGAAAAAAAACCTTAAATTTACATTTGAATAAAAAAAAAAAATTTAAGGCATGTGTTAATGACGGCAAAATATTAGCAAGGCGTGTGTTGTTGTGTTGTTGGTAGCAGTTTGGTAGTGTTGAAGGGGTGGAGTGTGTGGTGTTTGGAAGTGTTGGGGGTGGGGTGTGTAGTGAGAAATTTAGTGAAATGAACGAAATAGGGGTATTTTGATAATATAAGGGGTGTGTTATGAGAAATTAGAAATTTTAAAACGTTAGAAGGGTGTGTAGTGAGATAGGGATGTGTAGAGAGAGAAAATATGGTGTGCAAATAACAGCACTCCATTTAAAAAATATATATTTATATTAGAAAAATATGATGAGGGAAGGTGAAAAAAGAATTACGAACTCACAATTAAGATAAATCAAAAGTTTGATCCAGTCCTATATAAAAAATAATAATGAATGACATTTTAATGTTGACCACATTACGTTTATCATCTTTATATTTAATTTCAATGTCAATTACGCTCATAGTTTATTATTAATTGTTGCAATTTGAAGACACATATACTTCTTTAATGAGGATGTCCTCATTTTAAGAAAAGTAAGGATATTATTGTAAGACCACTCCTACAATGTATTTAACAAGAGTATTCGAACCATCTATGTTTTAGATTTACCATCAAGGATCATTGTTGTAAAAATTCAACAAAATCTAAAATTGTTTAGTCATTTAATTATGGAAAATGCTTGGATACTCATAAATGAGTACCAAGTTTGTCCTTACAACTAATCACATAAGTCCATGATGGGGCTTACCACCTTCTCTTTCATGGTGGACCCCATTATAGGCTCATGTGATTGGTTGTGAGGATAAGCTTGTATTTATTTATGAGTACCTAAGCACTGCTCTTTAATTATTGTCAAACAAATGGACAAATATAACAGTTCGATTAAACATAAAAATGATCATAGTGATAATCAAAAGGTTAAACCATTTTTAAATTAGTTGATTTTTTGTATTGATGATTCTTAGATGGTTAACTAAAAAATGAATAGTTTAGATCATAGAAGCACTCCAACAAAGTTGCCTTAACTTTTCTTAAATGAGGGCATGCTCATAAGAGGACTATCAAAGGCACATCCTTAAATTGGTCAATTTTTTCGAGAAAAATAGCATGTAAGTTGTAACACGTCCGAGAAAGTGTATTTTAAACTTTTTATGTTGGTTTAGCTCCATTGTACACACCACATGTCATTTTGGGCGACTTTGGGTTGTCCTTAGAACGCAAGAGCTTGAGGCGCAAAGTTCTAGGCCCACTGCAATTTGAGCTTAGTTTCTTCATTCTGGGCCTCTGGCCCCGCAATGTACTAGAAAAAGTCGGACGATGAAAGCCCATGGGTCATGGCCATGTCACATAGATATTACTCGCCCAAATCTACGTGTCATATCTTAAAAAAACAATTTTACTTATTAATTTATTCTAAAAGAAAATTACTTTTTGCTGTAAGAACACGACCGACCACATTCGAAGACAATACAACCAAAGTACTGAACCAACGTACTGAGCCAGCCCTCCAGTCCTGCCAAAATGCAGTGTGTCCTACACTCGAACTACCCTCTCAGTCTATGCAGAACCAAAACAGAAACAGATTCTTCATGATATAAAATTACAAAACTACCCTCTCTCACTCTCTCTCTCTCACTCATCAAAATCGTCGTCTTCAAGCTGAATGACCACCACCGCCTCAAAACAAGCACCGGGGCGGACTCTGGAACCCCCGCACTGAAACTTGGGAATCCGACGAGCGAGCCTGAGAATCTCCTGATCGCCCTCATCGAAACCACGGCACTCCCTGACATCGAGAACCTCAAGCTCTGCACAGCCCTGCAGAATCATCACCAGATCGGCCCTCGCGATCTTCGCCTTCCTCAAGCACAAGTACTTCACCTTCGGCACGAACCCCACAATCGCCGCCGCCTGGCTGTTCCCAATCCACCCATTCGACACGTGGAGCCCCAGAAAATTCTTGCAGTTCTTGCCGACGTGCTCGAGCACCGTTTCCACAGCGGCGGTGTAGTGAGTAACCCTCCCGGGTAGCTTGAGAAATTGGGCGTTTCCTGCGCTGCGATCTATCACCTTGTTCACGAACCCGGGGACGGAGAAAACCTCCCACTTGATCCCGAATTCGCGCGCGAACCTTCTGGCGAAGTGGTCGAAATCGAGGCCTTCCATCTGGTTCTCGTAGCTCCAGGGATCGCAGTCGTCGGCGTGGTTGAGGGTCCACGGATCGGCGGCGCCGGCGGTGGCGTCCGGGAAGACGATGCGGTGCCAGCACTCCGGGTTGAGGCTTGCTCGGTGCCACGACTTGCAGACGAAGGGGACGAAGAGGAGCAGCGACTCCATGCCGACTTTTGCGAACACGTTCACCAAACAGTCGGTGTCGAGGTCCTCCCATCTTCGGTCCCTCTGGCGCCGGAACATGGGGGGTTTCAGAAGCTGATCCATGGAGGGTTTTGGGGTCTTCTTCTGGTTGAGGAGGGTTTATTTGGGGGGGGGGGGATTTTAAGACATAGAGCTAGGGATTTTGTCTCTAGGGATTTTGTCTCGAGAACAAAAGAAATGTTTATCTAGATGGCAGCGTGGGACAGTAGCTATATATATATATATATATATATATGAGATATTTTATTTGCTCTTTTCTTTTTTGACCGAATATTCTTTTTTTTTGTTTATTTACAATTGTACCCTTAAACAATTTTGTTGCTCACTTCAGTTCATTTGTATAGATGAGTATAATTTTGGAACTAGCGTATTACATGTAGCGTATTACATGTATAGGAAAATATTTGGGTCACCCCTCCCCTCCCCCCCCCCCAAATAACAATTTTCGTAATGCCGACGCATGATCAGAATCGTCCATTTTTTAGATCACCTATTATAGATTATCTCTGCAAAAAAATAAATCAATCGGAAATCGTTTGATTATATAACTGTTCTCAATTAAGTAGAATAAAATTGATGGTTTTCAATTAAAGAGTGATTTTTTGACCAAACCGTTGAATTTTTCTATTTAATCAACAACAGTTATATAATCAAACGATTTCCGATTGAGTTGATTTTTTGCAGAGATGATCTATAATAGGGGATCTAAAAAGTGAACGGTTCCGATCATGTGCTGGCATTATCGAAATTATTATTTTGGGGGGAAGGGTGACCTTGGGGTATCCCCAAGGGATGACCCAAGTAGTGTCCACATGTATATATTTCAAATTATATAAACTTAACACATAATGAGGTATATTTTATTTTAAGTATAATGAGATATGACCTATGAAACTTATTTTGCATTATAGTTCGATAATCAAAATTATTTATTTTTTAAGTTTCAATTCAATCAAAAGAAAAGTAGACAAATGAAAAACTGTTTAATTATTTGATTAAATGATCATCCTTTCAAGTTTTTATCAAAATCATTATATTTGTCTATTTATTTGATTATAAGTAGATGTCTTAATAGTTTATAATTTTTGTAAATTTTGTTGAGGTAATTATTGTATAAAGACTTTAAAAATAAAAAACTTTAATTATCAAATTACAACGTAAAATGAATCTCACAAACTACTACCTTAACAAAAGTACCTAATAGATGTAATATGCAAGTCTTTTCCTCCTAGAGACACCATAAAGATATAGTAAACGCCTCTAGCTAACATCCGAGGGAAAGAGAGAGGAAGAATAGAGTTTTTTTTTTTTTTTTCTTTAAAAATTATGCCTAATTTTAGGATAAAATGGAAATTATAAAGCCAAATTTGGGAAGAGGTAAAATCAAAATTTGAACTCAGACACCTTGATTTGGGGAAATGTTGAAAGAAAATCTCAAATTTAGGGAAGGTTGAGAGAAGAGTTGAATTTGAGTTTTTAATCAAATTTGAATTTCAGAAGAGTATATATGACTTTGTGGGAGGACTAAAGATGGCAGGGCTGACTACTCAAACCAGCATAACCTCTTTTAATAACCGGCCAAGGACAACTCCACAAGGAACTTGCTTGGTCTGATGGGCACAGATCTCGAAGGACATGTCTTAGCAAACAAACATTAACTTGTAGCATGCATATGTTCACTTGGTCTTCCGAGGAAAACAGTAAGCATGAAAGAACAAAAATGTGCAGTAGAACATTGTTGAACAAAATTGTGTAACGAACAAATAAAAAATATTACCAAAATTCATTTAAAAAATAAGGATTTTATTATTTTGAGTACGACTTATTTAAAATAAAGTGCAATAGTGTATCTCTTAATTATGATCCTTTGGTATAAAGAACAACCCTTTGATCGTAACTGTAATGAAATTAACGAATCACTTATAGATGTTTGAATTTTTAATAGATGAAAGACTCATTGAAATTAATATTTGATTAAGTGTTTGATATTTAGAGGTTTATAAGATTTATTCGTGATTGTGGTTGCACCCACCCTTGTTAGGTTGCTTGTGTATCCATTGAAGAATGTGCCAATTAATATTTTTATATGAATTATTTGTTAATTGACACGTTTAATTTGTTTATGAGCACATGTATTTGAGAGAGATTTAACGAGCTTTGTACCAAATATTTATTAATGGGCATTGAAATTTTAGGGACAAGCCCAATTAATTTTGATTGGTAAATTTGCACCAAATATTTTTTGACTAATGTATTGGGCTATGATCCGTTTATGTAACATTGTAGTAAGAACCATAGGCTTAGCTTGTTTAGCATTATGTTTGCATATAGCAGCTTTAGACTATTAAGCCACCCAACACTTGTTCATTTTGAAGTTTATATTGCCACAATAAAAGAGACAGGCCTCAAACTTCTAGTGGCCTCCACCAATCTTCATAGCAATTTCATGGCTTGGTTAATGAGAGCTTCAGTCCAGTGACAGGGCCTTCCTCAAAATGGATCGCTCCACTTTTTTTTTTTTTTGTTGTTGTTGAAAGTAAGAGCTGATTGAGAGAGGCATTGTATTTGTTGTGAGCCCCAAATCCATGGGTCTGGGTGATCTTGAACACTTTTGACAATCAATATCATCATCTTTACTAGAGTGGATGGGCTTTTGCTAATCAATTTATCAGATTTTTTTAGCAGGCCCAAGACTTTTTTTTTTTTTTTTACTAATGGAGGAGAAAACGCTGCCCTGGACTTCCACACTGGAACACTCCTCACAGAACAACACTCCCATTTATCTCGTTTTTTTTTTTGCCCTTTCAGGCCTCTGACACGGTGACACCTACAGGAGATAAACAGGTGAGATAGCCTTCTCAAATTTGTTTTTCAAAAATTAAGATTTTTTTTTTAAATGTGAGTTTTCAAAATCAATTTTTAAAATTCAAAAACATGTTTGGTATGAAATTTGAAAACAATTTTTAAATTTAAAAAATGATGACATCTAAGAAAAAAGAAAGTGTAAAAAAAAAAAAAAAACGATGTTTTATCATTTTTTAAAAAAGCATGTTTTTGAATTTTTTTTCTAAAAACTGTTTTTAAAAATGGTCTACCAAACACATTTTTTTGACTAAAACTTGTTTTTTTGTTTTTAAAAACAAAAAATAGTTTTTGAATAGAATACTAAACAGACCCATCTTTTTCTTTTTTCTTTTTTTCAAATTTTGAACTTTTCCTTTCTCATTTTTTTTTTCATGTTTCAACACATATAAGATAATTGAGGAACAGAAAGAGAAATATGATATAATTACAAGCCAGAGCCTAGAGCATTAACTTCAGTAACTAGAATAAAAAGGGGTAAGAAAGATGAAAAAGAAAAAAAAAGTTTCATTGCATTTGAGTGTGTTAAAACTCAATCTTTTAATCCATTATTTTGGTAATGTTCTTTCCCATTCATAAGTGGTGGTGCTATAGATGTTGGTGATTCTTTGGAATCCTTGCAGGGCTTGGATGCTTTTTTTGCATCAGACTTTGACTTGAGTTTCAAACCAAACCTTTTCAAGATGGTTTTCCAACTTCCCTTTGTCTTCACCAGCTTCTCAATCTCTTGTTTCATGCTCAAACACTCTTTCTCAAGCTCGGAAACCCGTTCCCTCATGTCATCAACTGCTACAATACGATCCCGCACGGTGCCAGCTTGTGTAGATCCCTCATTTCTAGCAAGCGCGAGATTCCCACTCTGATTTTGTGAGTTCTCAAGGTTGTCAGATACAAAGAACCAACCAGCAATTGATGTGCGTAGCCGAAGCTGTTCAAAGAATAGAACTTGGACAATGACACGGAGGGGTAGCCTCTCGTTCTGGGCTGCATGTGTGCTGGCTTCCAATGAGAGCTTCTGGCAGTTCATCAGCCTGCAGATTTGTTCCCTCTCAGAGTCTGTTAGCCAGGGATGGGCCTGAACTTAGAGAAAAATGTAAGCATTGGAAAGCTAAGTCAGCAGTAGCAACCTTAGCTAGATGGTTTCTTTGTCTTAGTGAATATTTTGAATATAGTATATCAATAAGTAATCACACTTTTCTAAGAACTCAGAAACACAAGCGCCACATTATCACTGCCACTTTGCTACAACATGCACAATATGTGTTTTTGCGCACATGCATGTGTGTACAAATAAACAAACAGAAAATGTCATTTTCATGGCACCTAGCAGCTAATTTTGCTTGAAAGTCATTTCCAAAAAGCATTTTAGAATTCCTTTCTTATATTGTGTGCAGACCTCAATACATTGATTTGGATGAGAACTTTTACAATATTTTTTAACAGTCCTAAAGACAAGTGAGAGGTTCAAATCATTCATGAACAAACATGTGTCTTATATTTGCAACCATCCATATCATTGGTACATCTCATACATATTCCCGGAGTAATATTATAAAGCATGCTTTGTTCTGTGAATGTGTGAGGCAGTAGCACTTCATTATGAGCCATGCTATCACAAAACATGGGAAATGCTTTGGAAGTTGTAGACCAGTTATTCAACCAGATATTCCATAATCATGATCATAAATAAGAGGAAAATCTATTAGGGGATATTTACCTTGAGGTATATGTCAATAGCACGGTAAATTCCATCATCTAATGGCCTGGCATATTCAGGGATAACAGCAGCGAGTGACTGAAATTTCTGTAACTTCAAGTTAACATCAGGTGCCACCTCGGCAAGATACCCATCCACCAGGTTAGCCACCATGGTCATTGGGGTCAGTGAATGAGAACCGCCCATCAGCTGGCCCTCATCTACTATGCAGTTAGAAGCACAATCAATTGGATCACAATCCAATAGCATGAAGTGATCAAGAATCCGCTGAACACAATCAATATCATAGAGCGTCTCCACTGAGTACCCCATGTTTGGTATCAGAAGATCTTCAAGAGCTGCTTGTTCCATTTGGGCACCAATCCGTTTTTCTAAATTCTCTCGACATGATGGGCTAGCATGCATAATCATAGATGTCCGCAGAAGCCTAAGCAAGAAGTTGGTTGGTGTAACACCCTTCTGATCCGGTAGTAATTCGACTATCTCTTCAAGGAGATTCCTTTGATCTGCATCACATGGAGCAGAAACATTTGATACAGGAGCAGCATGGTTTCCATTTAGGAAGCTTGATTGCCTACCCAACAAGGAAAGATGTCTATGTGCATAGTGCATGATGGAGCCAGCAATCCTCTCTGGCTTCATGCCTCCTGATTCAACAGCCATAATCAGCCTTTTATAAAAAGTCAACTTCAGGAAGGAGACATCTTCATACCACCAATCCTCACTGACTGGATGTGGCTTGGATGTTGTGCATATTCCATTCCAAAACGCCACGCCTTCTGGGCTCTGCACGGCACCCTTTCGTGACACAGGCCAACTGAATAAGCTTGGATCAGCACTGGCTTTCATTGCCAACGAATTAATGCATCTTGAAACAATATGAAGCTCTTCTGCATGGGGTAAGACCTCTTCGCAGGTTTCAAGTGCTTCAAGTGAGTCAGTCCAATTGCCAAAGATGTCGTTTAGAAAATCCTCTGCTTGTGTGATGAGATTTCCCTCTCCATAGTCTTCAGTCATGCGAAGATACTCAGCCGCACACCTCAGACTAACTACATTCAGTGCATTGAGTTCTATTCTTACACCATAACAGAATTTGGCTACATGCAAGAAGGCTTTGGCTCCACCAGGAATGTCATACAGTTGCAAAATACATTTATGCTCATCCTCGCTAGACAATTCTCCAACAATATCTTCTAATAATCCACTTCTGGATAGCAATGGAAACTAGTGCATACATGGAGGAAAGATGGAAAAAATACAGTGTATGAGTATATACAGTAGATGGCAAGTGAGAAAGAGAGAGATGATTGAGCAGAAATAAGCACAGATATAGAAGACATGATCATAACATCTACAATAGTTTCAAGATGCAAGGCAGAGGAGAAGCACTTTGTTTGTGTGCCTCTCTCACACACTAAGGTGAATCTCAGAGACATGTGCCTCAAGGAAATATTAGTAAAGTATTTACATCAGTGCGAGCCTTGAATCCTGATGCAAATATTATGTATCTTTCAAATCATAGTATCTACATATGTATGTAGAGTTCATTATGAGAAACGGAATAACTCCACAGTTGTAAGCTTGACGAAATAAAATTCACCTTGTGGAGATGGAAGGACGTTTCTCCAACTTCAACAACGACATCACTAGGAAGTCCAGTTGAGCAAAGCCTGCCAAAGAGAATATTAATTGTTCAAGAAAGGAACATAGAGGTACAATGGATCGACAGAGGTCAACTGGTACTTGTATAACTGATTGTAAGGGAGTGACAAGGAATGTGTAAATATTGAAATGGGTACAGCAGACTAAAGCACAAGCAGAGTATTAACACAAGACAGTGAGATACAATAGAGGACATTGGAATTCAACTCATATTGCTGGATTCATAAATCATGAACACAGTTAGACAAGTATTTCATTACCCTTCTGCAAACACAAACATCAACCAAAAGAATAAAACCCAATTGAGCAATTTTTCAAAGAAGCAAACAAAGAACAACAATCCGAAAACTCACAATCTACAATTGCAAATCAAAACCAACCCATTACGCTATTCCCAGTGCTGAGACAAACCCAACATTCCAAAATGACCATGTATACAAAATGTGGCCGCAATAAACAAAAGGAAATGAAAACCAGCCAGCTACCAAAACCACGTACCAAGTTTCACCATCGAGGTGAAAGACTTCGGATTTAGATCCCAGCTTGACGCACGCCATGTGTGGCTCAGTCACTGTTGTCCAATATCATTGAAAGCAGCTTCAGAGTGGCAATGACATTATATATATACATATATGAATAATATGATGAATGACCAAAGAGAAAAATTACCAAATAGCTATAGCAATGGTGATAATGATGAGAATGGCAGTGACTGAAAATGGGTTGTCTCTGTGAAATGAAATCTTAAGGGGAAGGAGATAGTACTGAGTGACCGAGTCCAAAGGGGAAGATCTAGGAGATAATTCAGTTCCTGCTGTTACGCGCAAAAAGGCTGTGTTTGGTGTATACTCTTTAACCTTAATTTTGTTTCGTAACGTACGACGTAACTTCCAACGTTGGAAGAAATGAAGAATAGTATATAGTTCTACGGCTTTATGAACTCATTTAATGTCTTGTAGTGCTTGAAATTCTTATTCTCTAATGTACTATTTTAATATGGTTCATGGTGTTGTACTTTATCCATTTTCGGGTTCATGGACGGTCCGGGCGGCATACGAATTTTTTTTAGAATTGATAAAGAAATTTTTTTATATAATGGTAATATTACCTGACATATTTAACGTGATGTTACAAATTTATTTAAATTATAATATAATATAGAATTATTAAAAGTAATGATTTATGATTTAGTGTTTATATTTCAATAATTACATGTGTAATATAATTTAAGAAAATTCATAACACGTCAATATGTCATATTCTGAATTTATGTTTTATCTTATATTTTATTAATAGTTTCAACACATAAATATGTCACGTAAAATTAATAATTTCTTAACGACATACAACGTGATAAGTTTATGTTTTACCCTTGTACGTTATTGAAGGTTCCGTTAAGGATTAGTCAAATTGATGATTATAAAATTAGCTAGGAACTCTTCCCACCTCGCAATAGATTTCACTTCATGGGTGAAATGAATTTTATTCAATTTTGATCCTCCGATAGTTATGATATAGTTCTGACTTCCGACCCTACTTAGCATTAGACATATTTGGGAGCACTTTTCATCATTGCAAGTAATTATTTGTTTGTAGCTAATTCTTAAGTTTTGTCAATAAATTTTAGGATGAATGACTATGCTTTGTAATTATAAACGGTATAACCTCTTCGGAGTAGAATGAAGTCCTATTTTTTCATTAAAAAACAAAAAATCAAAGCTTAATAGACCTATAAATTAGTAATCAAAGTTTGTTTCTTTGCAATGAAGGGGCACAAACTCAAACTTTAAACAAATACTTCATATACAATGGTTTAATCGCGAAGACATCTAGCTAATTCAAACATTCAGTTAGTAATTTGTTATTAAAATATATATTTTTTCCTCTTCTTTAGGCCTTTGCATATTTGTTTCGTTTTGTTTTTTTTTTTTTTTTTTTTTAGAACCTTGCTTTGTTTNTTTAAGATTTAGAAGGAGGGGGAATCGTTTTTTATAATCGAGAGTATACTGAGCCAACTTCCTTTTAACCATATTAATAAAAATACAGTAACACACTAACACCAAAACAACATTTTTTTTTTTGGGCAATCAATATAAATATGACTAACCCTTTTAACCATATTAGTAAAAATACAGTAACACCAAAACAACATTTTTTTTTAAGATTTAGAAGGAGGGGGAATCGTTTTTTATAACCGAGAGTATACTGAGCCAACTTCCTTTTAACCATATTAATAAAAATACAGTAACACACTAACACCAAAACAACATTTTTTTTTTGGGCAATCAATATAAATATGACTAACCGTTTTAACCATATTAGTAAAAATACAGTAACACCAAAACAACATTTTTTTTTAAGATTTAGAAGGAGGGGGAATCGAAGTTGGGTACAGAGGGCAAACTCTACGACCCTTCCAACTGCACCAAAACAGCATTTAGTCTTCTAGTATCATGATTTGAAGTGGATTATGTCCTAATCATACAAGCAATAATCAATTTTATTGGATTTTGAGTAATAGACAATTAGACACAAAATTAGTTAACAAAAACTTTGTAACTTGAGCCCATAACAAGCCCACACAAACAAAGACCAAAGCCCAAAGCCTAAAAACCATGATTCTCAAAAGTCAAAGTGAGCCCATCGAAGCCTTTCCCAATATACACACTGCCCAGTCGTCGCAGGAGAGGTCAAGCACTCTTTCACTGGAAGCCATGGAAGCTCTGCTAAGCTTCGCTCGAGTACTCCTAGCCTTGTCGATCTTGTCCCATCTCTCACTGCTCGCTCATTCCTCTCCCTCTCAGGACCTCCAGATCCTCAACGCCGAGCGCAGAGTAAGCCTTCCCATCTCTCATTTCCCCTTCACCAACACTCAAATTCTCATCACCGTTGTTGTTATATGTTATTGTGTTTGTTCAATCTGTGATTGCAGATTGACGTCACCTCGCATATCATTAAGGTTTTCTTGACGTTAAAGGTACATATTTTCTTTATTTTCTGATTTGCTTACATTGTTGGACTCACTATTAGCAAATTGTACTCAATCTGGAAATTCAGGAATTAGGTCTACAGCTTTATCGTGGTTTACGATTTTTTAGATGTTTTTCACTTATCACTTGCGGAATAAATGTGAGTGATTAAGCTTAGGTTCAATCTTCAATGTTTTAGATTTTTCAATCTTAAAGAAGGGTCATTTTGTAGACAAATTAACGTTGCAGTTGAGCTCTTGTGCTCCACACTATCATGTTTGGGTCCAACTTGGGCATATGTTGATAGTAGAATTACAGTTTAATTTTGAATGAGAAATTTTGAAATTAGTCTTCAAAGAGTCATTCTGTTTACATATTGGCACGCCACCCTGCAAATTTGGCTGCGCAATGCACCGCAGGTGAGATAATACACATGTAATTATGACCACTACCATAGAAACTCGCACTACCATGAGTTTCTTTATAGTGTGTGGTCATACAGCATTTGCCATTTTGAAAATAGTTTTTTCATTCTATGCTACCGGGATATGTATTAGATTGATGGGTTTGTCTTTCAGGTTGAAAACACTGGCACATCTCCTGTTTCGGAAGTACTTCTTGCTTTTCCACCTACACAGGTTGATCATCTAGCAGTGCTCAAAGCAGCTGCCACTGTTGGAAAACGGAAAAAGAAAAGTTATTCGCCCCTTGAGCTGAACCCCACTGAGGTACCTGATGCACCAAATGGGGCTAAATGTTTCTCTATTTCATTGCTCAACCCATTAAGTGCCGGTGAAACTGTGACATTAGAAGTGCTTTATATATTGACACATTCTCTGGAGCCTTTCCCAGCAGAGATAAGCCAATCGGAGTCTCAGTTAGTCTATTACCGTGATAGTGCAATAATATTGTCACCATATTATATCAAGCAACAGACTACTTTTATAAGAACACCCAGTACTAAGGTGGAATCCTTTACAAGAGTAGAACCTACTAGCCGTGCTGGTACTGAACTAAAGTATGGGCCGTATAAGGATCGCTCCAAATACTCATACTCTCCTGTAATTGTTCATTTTGAGAATAACTACCCATTTGCTGTTGTTGAGGATCTTGTACGGGAAGTGGAAATATCTCACTGGGGCAGTCTTCAGATCACAGAGCATTACCGGTTGGCACATGCTGGTGCTCGGCATAAAGGTGTTTTTTCAAGGTATGTCCTACTACTGGTCTTTATCTTGTATATTCATTATAATTGGTTGTAATCAGTAAACAGACTTTGAATATAGTATATACACGATATAGGACAGTGGAATGCACTGAAACTTCTCTGGTATAAATTGGTCATAAAAAGTACTTTTCTTCATTAATATGTTGATGTTGTAAATCATGCGAGCTGTATAAGTTGATACATCTGTGGACCATGGATATATATAAATAAAAACACCCAACTTAAAAGAAAAACTGATTCTCCAAGATATGCTCAAGACAATAATTATTAATTGATTCGTCATTACTTATTGGGCCTGTTCATGAGACTAATTTTCTTTTTGCTTCTCTGAAAAAACTCAGGCCTTGTTATAATCCAAAAAAGGTTAATTTTGTATCCTTTTTACATTTAAGTGTGTGTATATATATATATATATGTTTAGGGCCTCCATCGATGTGGAGCCTGGGTTGGCCTTCCTCAGTGTTGACCCGGAATGTGGTAATCAAAATATAACTGATTCAGACCTCAAAACTAGAGAACTTTTTGATTCATTTTGTCCATTCTTAGTATTAATCTTCCAAAGTTTCCTTTTGGCAGGGTTGATTATCAATCTAGGTCTAGTGGTGCCTCTTCATTCAAGCATCTTCTAGCAAGACTACCTCCTAGGGTCCATTCCGTCTTCTACCGAGATGAAATTGGGAACATCTCATCATCGCATTTACGCACAGATTATAAAAAGGTAACTTTTCTCCCTGACAACAGAACATTTATATTCAAGTTTTCCTTTTTACATATGTTTTGGTTGCTTATTTTCAACCTTTATGGAATCTCTCCTCGTCTTTGAATTGGAAACATGATATCAGGATTATGGCAAACAGGAAAATCACATGGGAAAACAATGTGGAAAATCTCTATGTTTTTCTTATGCAATGCTGATTATTTCTATTAATCATGACTCTTTCAATACTTTTCTTTTCAGTCAGATCTTGAAATTGAACCAAGATATCCTTTATTTGGAGGTTGGAAAGCTACTTTTGTGATTGGATATGTGCTACCATTGGAAGACTTCCTTTTTGAGTCACCTGATGGCAGGCGATACCTCAACTTCACTTTTGGTTGTCCTCTTGCTGAGACGGTCGTAGACAAGTTAACCATCAAAGTGGGTTGAGTACTATGTGTTTGCATCCATATTGCTATATTTGCAGTTTCTATTTCTTTCTTCTCTCTCTCTTCTCCCCCCCCCCCCCTCCCCAAAAAAAAGACATGGGAATATTAATTTACTGATTCAGGAACTGTTATGTGTCAGGTTGTGTTACCAGAGGGATCAAAAGATCCTTCTGTTGTGGTTCCTTTTCCAGTTGAGCAACATCTAGAGGTAATTCGCTTGTAACACTTTGATCATATTGACAAGCGTATCTTTATGATAATTCTCAACAGTTTTTTCCCCTCAATGCTGCTGATTAATTGCAAAATGCATAAAACAAATGACAAGATTTTAACTTTCTTTTCATTGTTATCCCAAAACACTTTTTTTCCTTTCTTATTTTGTGTATATAGATTTTGCTATATAATGGCATTGATTATATGCATGACTTTTCATTCCTATATCTGCAGACCAAATATTCATACCTTGATGTCGTTGGAAGGACAGTGGTGGTTCTCGAAAAGAAAAATTTAGTCCCGGAGCACAATTCTCCTTTCCAGGTGACTTGGCTATCACAAACATTGGTCGAAACTTACTCTTCCAAGTATAAAAAATATTGATGGTAGCAATAAGCTACTCTAAACACTAAAGTTAGGACTGTTGTCTCTGCACATGCACCCAAGAAAGTGGTTGTAAATGAGGTTTGAGGTTGATCTGACCACTTGGAGAGCTTGTGCAGTTATTATTTTTCTTTAAATTCATCTAAATTATGTCCAGGATCGTTAAAGGCTTGAGTTTTTCTATATGTCATTGGGAGGAATATATTTGAGATCAGTTATGCTCACCTTCTAATATCCCACGATAGAAATATGCCACAAAGATTAGCATATATTTCAGTTGTGCATTGCAGGGTTAGGTCATAGCTCCTAATATATAGTATATATATTCTACTATGAAATGAACATATAATAAGATTAGGGGTTGATCCACTGAGTATTGAACCTTCTCAGAGTCCTGTCTAGTTCAGGAACTGAATTTGTTAGATGCATTGTATATTTTTGTATAAATTCTCTCTATACATATTTGCATCTGCATCTCCCTTAATATAATATATTCAGTAGTGGCTGAACCCTCTTTCTTTTGTACTTTATTTGGCAGGTTTACTACAGCTTCAAGCCAATTTTTATGCTGGCAGAACCACTAATGTTGGTATCTGCAATTTTCTTCGTTTTCCTGGCTAGTCTAGCTTACCTACACATAGATTTTTCAATATGCAAGTGATGAATTCTCAAAGGTATGGTTTCTACGACTTGGAATTACACACTAGCAAAATGAAGAGATCTTTACTGATGAAAATATTTTACTTTGTAGCTTATCTGGTCAAACAACTTCATAGTGGAACAGAGGAGCCAGGACTCTTGTACGTGAATGTGGTCGCCAGTCACTTTGGGTTCTAAAATTTGAATCTATCCTATGATGTAGGTTACCATGAGCATGAGAAAAATTTTGGTGTGCATGGCTCCTCTCAGTTTATAAAGCTGAACCTAAGCCCCCTCACCCAAAGAGGGCATTAAATTATTGTCTTCGTTTTAGAGACGGGGATTCAAATATGCTTTGATAGTGAAAACGCTGTGTTGTACACTCTATTAGATTAATATGACAGAGAACTTTAAGCTATTTTTGTTGGCCTAGAATTTGGATAAATAGAACTACAAAGCTGCAGTCATTGTATTTAGGACATTACTTTTTATCCTTCTTGGCTGGCACACAGAGCACAATGGAGAGCTAGAAGACAGCCAAAATAGAGCATACTGGCTTTGCTTGTTTTGCTCGTATCAGCAAATGGCTTTTTGAGAGTCTTCAAGTCCATTACAATAAAAGAGCATGTATATATAACACATCCTACATCAGCCCAATACAGAATCCTCAATCTTTTCATTAATGCCCAAAACAGCAACTACAAAAAAGAAAATTAAAACAGAAAAAGAAAAGAAAAATGCTTTAGAATTCAATTCTTCTCCTAATATTTTTGTTTTCAGCTCTTAAAGGGAGACCCATTCCACACGAGGGAGTTGAGAAAAATATTGAAAAACAGAGTTGGGTCCATGGCATCTTCCAAAGGGAGTATAATAGATGATTGAAACTACATTAACAGTATGGCCGACATGGAAAAAACTCATGGTTGACACTAGTGACATTGAAATATGAATAGCTTTTAATGATTGGTTATGATACAGTTGTTCTGTAAATGTGTTGTTGATTGTTGGCAAAGAAAGGGCTGACAATAATGTGATAAATGCCAGCACATACAAAAAACAAACAGTTTTATTTCGATCTGAGAAGATATTCACAAACCATTCAATCCTGGGTTTCATTGCAACGACCTCAGCCGAACAAGAAAAATCAATGCTTTTTACTTCCCCATTCCAAACCTCACCAGTCACCAACCAACCCTATCTAAAACTAGTAAACTACTACGTACTAATATATTCCTTTAGCACTGCCATAACTCAACCCATACATTGCGTTTGTGATGATAAGGGCAAGGCCAATACTATAATACAATATGGCAAATTAGAAGTGGGTTTGTTAGGATTTGTACGTGGCAAATTAGAAGTAATTGGGTTGAGGTTACTTCTATTCTCTTCTGTTTAGTATATGGTTAGATTATGTGACAAATCTATATAATTTTGTTTCAGCATTTTGTGTTGTATTTATGGGACATGTATGATTGACTCTAAAGTGTTGTATACATTAATTATGTAAGACTTTCTTAAAATCATTTATCATGGGTGGTTTTGGGCAAATTTTTAAGGGAGGAAAAAACAAAAACAAAGACAGCTTGGTGAGGTTATGATTTCTGAGCCGCCGCTACATGTGCTTTTTGTTGGGTTTTTTAACTTTTTTCATTGCATAACAAGTTAATAAAGGTCATAGGCTTTGATTTTAATACGTGAAAATGAGGGTGGCTATGGAGCATGTTTTGAATTCATAATATAGAATTAATGTTTCATTTTAGAAACTAACATTGATTTCTAGACAAGAATCATCAATTACAGAAGTCATACTGCTCAAGTCCCTTGCACTTGTCTGTAAAAATTAAAAAACAAGAGCATAATGTTTAAAGCTCAAGAAGCATAGAGTGTATCTTAATCATTTGGAAAATTAAGGATGAAAATTGAGGACAAAAACAGGAAATGAGGCCCGCTGGATGATCAATAGCACATCTAGACAGTCTTAGGATAGACTCATATGAGTTATAATTAGCTCCATGCATAAAGTTAATCTGCAATTATAAGTTTTGATCTTGTCATATATATATATATAAATTATATAATATGAAACAGAGATGACTGATACTTTGCTTTTGTTTGAAGTAACAATCTGCTATACTTTATGGACATCTCAGCAACCCCACAAAATGGAAAGTTCAGTTCAGTCTTAATCTTGAAACAATTAGGACAGCTTCATTTGGTTATATATGAAGGCTAATTGTTATTTAACATAACATACTAAAAAACCCCAATACAAGTAACAAGAGAAGGACAGAGATGATTGCAGTTCATATTTACCCGATGCATGTGATTTACAGATAATTACACAAAATCAAAGTTTATTTTGAAGCTTTATTAAGACCTCTTCTCTAATCATGGATGGAATAGAATGCTTAATATGGTCAATGCAGCTGCTGCATAAGAGGCAAGACCAATGTCCAACCTTACCTGTGATGTGAAGCTAATTAGAGAGAGAGAGAGAGAGAGAGAGAGAGAGAGAGAGAGAGAGAGAGAGAGAGAAATTTTGTCAATACAGTTTTGACCTGGTAAAAGGACAAAGAAGAGAGATAGCAGAGAAGTAGTGCATGGATTTTGGCAAATCTTTGGAAGGACTAAGAAATCCATTGATTGGGCACCATCCACTTGGATGCCTAAACTGCTCAAACCTTATTTTAAGCAGAAATACAGCTTCCTCTTTTCTGTGGACTATATATGGGGCCCCCTGCTATGGCAGTTATACTTCTTTCCCAACCAATAAAATTCATTCTAAAATTCTTAAAAATTCCACATATTAAACTTAATTATAATTTTTAAAATCTTGATCACCCCACAACTCTTGATTTTTCTAGTAGGGTGTCACACCTGCATGGAACTTAAATAAAGAGAAGTGACCCACAAATATACATTCTTGCCCTTTGGTTCGCTAAAAATTATATTATATGGACATTCATATATTAGTTAGCTGAAATTATGAAAGAAAAAACCATAATTATGCTCTCTGGCTGGAACTACTAAACTGCTACCAAATATTCATAAATATTAAAAATGTTCAACTGTATGGCATAATTGTGATGACTCACAAAATGACAATGATTATAAGAGATGGTATTAATTGCATACCAACAGCGAGTCAGTGACAATCAGCTTCAATTAAGCTCGGAAACCCAGAACTTTATTATAATAGAATAACTTATATGTAACAAAGAAAGCAGAGGGGCAATATAGTGAATTCACACAATCAAACTCTCTGACTGGTATATTTATACGCCAAAATCAGTTATTTGAAAACCGGGAGAGGAAAACAGAGAGAAAAGAAAAAGACGCGGAAAGAAAGGAAGGAAGAAGGCGAAGAAGAAGACACTGTTCTGGAAACCCAGAACTGAACCTTCCTGAAATTGATTCTCTGAATCCCTTAGGTGGGATCAGAGGATCGCCTTTCCTGCCCCATTCTACAACCCACATTGTTATTCTTGGGCCTCTTCTTCTTCTTCTTCTGGTGCAATAATAGTTTCGAGTAAGAAACTCAAACCATTATTGCTTGTGATGAGCTCAAGACTCTGAAAGAAAAAACCACTGCTTTTTGAGGATCAGAAAGCAGCTTTCGTCCGATTTTCTCAAATGGGTATCCAACAAACTGAGGGTAATATGGAGGGCTGGCTCTACCTCATCCGGTTCAATCGGCTTGGGCTGCAATACTCGCGCAAAAGGTACTTCATTATCAAAGACAATTGCCTCAGGAGCTTCAAAACCAAACCTGCTTCTGAGATAGAGGTACTTTTTGCATTCCTTTTTCCTCTCATTATGCTTTTTTGTTTTGTTTTTTTCATTGTGTACATTGCATTCTGTGCTTGTTTCTTAGAATTTCTATCTTTGTGTGAAAACCCATGTTACACAATCACTGTTGTCTTCGTTTGCGTTGTCTATCTCTCTATGTAAAATCCAATGTTGCATTATCATTGTAGTTTTGTCTGTGTTGTCCTTGTACATTTTTTTTTTTTTGTGACTTTTGAATCTTGAATTGGAATGTACATATTTTGTGTTTATGTGGGTGCGTTATAAATTAGACCAAAAACAAAATGTGGATGCGATATATGCTTTGAGGTCAAAAGGGTGATCCTTTTTTTCTCTGTCTTTTCACCGGTATTCTCTTTCCCTTGTATTTGATGGTTACATATAAATATTGCATATAGAAACGTGTGTTGTACTTGGAAGCCTTGTATTTGTTCAATTTTAATTGCACTATTGGGTTTATTTTCATTTTATTTTTGTTTTTGGTATACAATTTTTCTTGCTGTACTGGATTGATGCATATTAGTGTTTGGTTTCTGGATGGAATTATTCATTCTAGAAATATGAAATTGACTTTGTAAAGAAAGAAAAAGAAAAAATATATTTTCTTGGGTTCATTGCAGGAAATCATTATGCACCTTGAGTTTCAAGTTTTTTTACCCTTGTACACTATTACCTGGGTTATAGCTCTGGTAGAGCCAATTGGTGGAATATTATTCATGCTTCCAACCCCATTAGGTGGACATAAGGCTTTGCTGAGTTTAGTCAAGTTGAAATTTTACTTCTATCTTTTAGTATGTAGATTTGTCCCCTTTAGCATTGTTTTCACAGGGCCTTTAAGATATCTTAGGATGAAGATTTGGACACAACTGACTTTTAGGCGATGAAGAGACATTCCGACTGAAAATCAAAACTATATGAAATATTAATCTCTGCTTTGGACAACTTTTGAAGTTATATAAATATATATATATAGATGTATTGGCATATCCACATAGTTTTGCGAAAACAGGCATCTGAAACTATAGCCATGTAACAAGTATCTTTAATACAATAAAATGACATCACCTCGCATTAACTTGTATAATCAACTACATCCAGATGCCTTGCAGAATTCCTTGATTTTGCAATTTTAGCAAGGATTTTGTTGACAGGAAAACAATCAGTTAGAAATACTCAGTGAAACTTTTCTTTTGTCAGGAACCCGTTAGAAGTGCAATAATAGACGGCTGCATTCGGGTCACAGATAATGGAAGGGAAATCATTCATAGAAAAGTATGGACCTTGGAAACCCTATGTGTTCCAGAAGTCATGGATTAATTCTTGTTGGCTATGCAAGAGATGCATTTTTTAATATTTCTATTTATAATGATTTTTGCACTTACAGGTGTTCTTTATTTTCACCCTCTATAATACTTCCAATCACAATGATGAGCTCAAGGTGGGGTTTTTTCCAAGTCATATGTCATTACTTTGATTCTACAGTATATTGATACATAATTGAAATTTAAACATTTTATAGTTGGGAGCAAGTAGTCCAGAAGAAGCAGCAAAATGGATTCGTTCATTGCAGGATGCTGCATTAAAGGTTTCAAGCTGTTCAATCAAACCTATAAGTATAATGGTTTTCTTTCATGATATGTACCTTATGTTTTATATATTTTCAGGAGTGCCCTAATTCAGCAAAGGATTTTGTGGCTTGTTCCAAGAAAAGATGGTCATCTTTAAGGTATATATCAGTTGTAGGCCGGCATACATTTCATTGCCCCCTCTTTGTATTATGAGTATAACTGTACATGGATTCCTTGACTTCCTTGAAGATTAAAATGTTGAAACAACACATTGAAGATACACATGCATGGAGGATGGTTCAGAGCAGATACACCTTGAACACATTTCTTCTCATAGTTACTAATTTATATGCTTGTACAAATTCATTGTAACTATTGTACATGCCTGTATTGTTATACAGTTTTTAAGGGTTTTTTATTCTTCAAAGCTAAAATTAAATCCTGCATATAGGACAATGAAGCATAATTGCTGTTATTTTATTTTCTTGCCACATCTGATACTCTTATTCTTATTCGTATCTGCAAACCTGAATTTGATTCGACTGATAGGATTACTGTGCATTTTTATGTGTCACATATCGTGTGGGAAACCTCAATTTTTTACTGATAAAAGAAAGAAAGAAAGAAAAAGAAGTCATGATTTTCTGATACATTAATATGCTTTTCTCTTAGATTTGAAGCAGTCAGTTTAAATTATTATTTTTAGTTAGGTTTTAAGTTTTAACTATATATATCAATTTACAAATCTACAGCATTTGCATTTCTTTAATTTCTAGTTTATTTGTTTTGGCAGACTGGGGGGTGGTTCCAGGAGGGCAGAGCCTAAAAACTCTGTTGACTGGACCTTTTGCTCATTGATGCACACAGAAGCAATGACCTCTGATGTTATTGCTCCCTCACCATGGAAAATTTTTGGTTGTCAGAATGGTAAGACTTTAATTTTCTTATCTGCATTTTAAGCTACCAAATGTGTATATGTCAAAAGTTCATTTCTTATGCAGGATTGCGGCTCTTTAAAGAAGCAAAAGATTGGGATTCTCGTGGAAGGGTGAGGTGCTCTTTTGATACATTAATTCTTAATTGTTGTACTTTGTCTCTTCTTTACTTAGCTGAATGACATTGCTAATCTCAGCATTGGGATGATCATCCGGCGATAATGGCAGTAGGAGTGGTTAATGGACCTTCAGAGGCCATTTTCCGGACTCTTTTATCACTTGGTTCCTCAAGATCAGAGTAAGATTACTGACATGTTATTTCAATGTTTTTAGAAAATGAAGTGTTTGTTGCCTTCAGAAGCTATTTACTAGCCATGGCCTCATTATATTGGTTTAAATAATGGTAAGAGTATTCTTGCCTTATAAATTATAGGTGTTGTTTCTCATCAATGTAAGTACTACAATTAGGTAGCTGCAAATTGTTCTGTAATTGTCTTAACAGTAACCATGGTGGTGGATTACTTGTATACTGGAACTTTCCGAGCCAAGACAGGAAAGTACTTAAGACTAGAATATTTCATTAATAAACTGGAAGCTACCTTTCCCATATGCAGTTTAGCTGCCGGTTATTGTATTTGGGTTTTCCTTTTCTAAAAGAATTTTTTAAACTTACAGCACGTATTGTGGTCCTACCATCTTTCTTTTCATGTGTTGGATGTGGATATAGGAATAGTAGTAGATGGTCTGCAAAAGACATTAATGCTTTTGTGGAAGAGCATGTTTTAGCACTCGGTGAAAAAATATCGAAGCCCTTCTCTTGTGCTTTATACAGAACAAGATTCACTATCACTGCCGAATCCTTGATGTAACTGCTGTTTCAGAACAGAAATTCATTGAAAATAAATTATAATTTTTTTTTTCCTGATTATGAATTGTTCTCATTCCAGAGGTTGAATTACCAAGTGTCTTGCAGATGGGACTTCTGTTTTTACCAGGGTAGTGTGGTTGAGCACCTTGATGGTCACACAGATATTATTCATCAGCAGTTATACAGTGATTGGCTACCTTGGTTAGATTTGGAACCTCATTAAAGAGAATTGTTTCATAAATATGCTGCTATTGACACATCATGGTTTGTAGGGGGATGCAACGAAGAGATCTACTCCTGCGTCGCTATTGGAGAAGAGAGGATGATGGCACATATGGTACCAGATTTTTTCAGTAAATCTAAACCATAACATAAAGATATGCAACCATTATTAGCTGCCCTAACTTTCTTTATCTGGATTTGTCACAGTAATTCTATACCATTCTGTATCTCACAAGAAGTGTCCACCAAAAAGAGGCTATATTCGTGCTTGCCTTAAAAGTAATGTACGCTTTGAGCTGGAGATTACTAATTGACTTACATATATATGACATGATATATGGAAAATACATGAAAATTGTCTATTTTCCTTCTGCTGAACTATTTTCCACCATGAAATAAAGATCTTTACATGTGGAAATTCTTTATTTGGCTTCCTTTATTCTTCTCTCTCATTATCGCTTTGAATTTGGATGTGAATGTGCCCTCTTTCTCTTTTTGTGCTCACATCTGTTATAGGCTATTTTCCCAACCTAAACAGAAAGAAGAAAAATACTTTATTTCATTTAATTCCCTCTTGTCATGCATATAATCCCATTTGAGCATAACCCATGACTCCGGAAAAGGAAAAAGGCTGGACTTCTCCATTTAAGAAAATAATAATAAATTAAAGCACTGTGTTTGGGTCTCAAAGAACTTTCTAGTCTAAATGTAGCCCAATTAATGAAATAAAAAATGTATTTACCAGAACTTCCAGTATTGTTTTCTTTCTTATGATTTACTATGAAGAATATATGTGTGTGTGTGTGTGTGTGTGTGTAACTAAAGGATTTGAGACCATCTAGTCAGGTTGAGTTAATTGCTCTCACTATAATGATTATATTCTTGGTTGTTCTTGATTATATGATACATTGTTTATTTCTAAATAAGAATATATAGTTTTAGAGTAACTTGATAATTTTTGTTTTATCTAGTGGATCTCTTAATCAAATTTTTAAGAGTTATGATATCTTGAATCTTTGACAACATTATGAATTTGTCAAAGATTGGAATTCTTTTAGGAAACAGATTGAGGTTGGTCGCGGGGAAAAGTTTTAAATACCTATAATGTAACTTGAAATCAAAATAAACTTTGAACCTTGTATTGAATTTTAAAATACTGGTCATGGAAGTGTTCTTCTTCTCAAAATTATTATATTGGTGTGCAGACCCCTCATGGTCACAAGTGTTTCTTAAGCTACAAGTTTAGACTACTTTAAAATGTCTATAATGCTGTTTAAAAGCATAGTATCCTAGCAGTTCACCTCATCCATTTTAGTTTTCAAGTATATGAAAATTGTATGTCTATACAGCATACATCATTGTTCCTCGCTTCTTTCCTTCATCTAGGACTCATATGTGCTTTTCTAGGGAGATGGGTGTGATTTGGATTTCCTTTTCATCCTAAATAAGTTCTATATGAATAGTATTTTCATGAACATGCAGGTGGAGGATATGTTATAACTCCAGTGGACCCAGGGAAACAATCACTTGTGAGACACATGCTTGCTATTGATTGGAAATTCTGGAAACTGTATCTGCGTCCATCATCTGCAAGAACCATTACCATCCGCATGCTCGAGAGAGTTGCTGGTACCCTTTCACTAGTTGCTCAAAATTGCAGTTTTTTTTTTTTTTTTTCCTTTGTATGGTCAGAATCTTGTGCATCAAAAACTTCATTGCTTTTGTAATTTGCAGCACTAAGAGAGTTGTTCAGAGCCAAAGCTGGAAATTCTGAATTCTCATCTGGAGACTTGACAAGAGATATTGGGTTACCTCGAAGTGACAAGGAGAATATTAAGACAGAAGTTCAGCGCCCTGAAGATATCAGAAAGATAGAGGAGCTTGTTCTCGTGGAAGATGAGGTGGAAAAACCTGGTCGTGCAAGTTTAAAGGGACTGCATGATTCTGCAGACGAGTTTTTTGATGTTCCTGAACCAACAGACTATGACCAATTTGACAACGAGTGGCCTTCAGACATGAGTATGGAACAGCAATCCCAGGTACTTTACTGGTCACCAAGACTGATCTCTAATAGACCAGAAATACTTCAACCAAATTATCTTTGCTTCCAGTTACTCCTGTCAAGTTTGATATGCTGTCATGCACATTGTGCACTGTTTTGTTAAAGGAAATAAATTTTTAAACTTAATGGCAGGCAGTTATCTTTGATATAGTTTTAGGTTTACGATACAAAGGACTTTCTCTTTTCCTCATGCATATTACATTTACGTATCAGTTTTGGGCGTTTTGGCCTGCATTGTGCCAGATGATCTTCAATGGGTTGATAGGACAATAAGTGATGGATTTATCGGCTTAAGATATAATATAAGTTTGTCAATATGTAGGAGAGGAATTAATACGATACATTTCAATGGTGGGATGATTCTTCAATAAACATGAAGAATATTTTATATACAAGTCAATTTATTATTTGTTGACAATGTTCGCAACATTCTGGATTTGCAGAATGTACACCATCCCAGACTGTCATCAGCTGCTGTTTTAGTGAAAAAGTTGCATGAACTTAGAGGTCAGTTTACATCAGCCTAAAAGTTGCTCCTTCTAGATGTTTCTTTCCGTTATATTTAGATTAAGATAAATTTCCTCATGCTACAGTTCAGAAAAAGGGTTATATGGACTTGCAAGAAGTGACTAGGGAAGATAGCATGCCATGCTCCTATGGGGGAACTCTTCCAAAGGACCCAAGTTGTGCTTTACCTTGCAGCTGGGGAGTAGGCGATCCTTCTTCTTTTCTGATACGTGGGGGAAGTTATTTACGAGATCATCAGAAGGTATTTTTTTTCTTTTAGTTCTAGCTAATTTTTTGAAATACATGCAGATAGCCTGGAAGAAACTAACATTATGTAACATGTAATGCTTGAGGTAAAAATTTATTCAAGAACAATGATAAGGTTTAAACATTTGTTAGTACAAGATGAACATGTTTATAGATATTGAAAGTGCATAGAATTAAGCATTTTTCTTGAAATTTGCAAATGCAATAAGGATGGTGGAAAAGTGTTTAGGCACCTCTGTAAAAGTTATATATACTCAACGCTGTACTAGCTAATTTGATATCATAGTTTCCTCTCAACTAAGACTCCTCTGAAAAAGAAGAATGCCTGAGAGGTTGGCTCAGTTTATGACAGGATTTACATAACCTACTCCAAATAAATAGGATAAGAGATTTTTTGTTTTAGGTTTGGTCCTCCATTTCCTTCCACCACCGCCACCCCCACCCCTCTAAAGAATTTACATAGGTGGATAAATCCGAGATAATATTACATATTAATTTTCTTTAGTTTGGAACACTAATTTAGAAGATTTTTTACAATATATCTAGATAGCATTTTCTGTTATGAGAGTGAAATTTTGATCTTTGTTTTCTCCAATTTCTGAACTGGGTAAATCCTTTTTATCAGGTAAAGGCAAAAAGCACCTTGATGCAACTGGTTGGTGTAGATTGGCTAAGATCTGACAAGCGAGAAGATGATCTTGGCAGCCGTCCTGGTGGTATTGTTCAGGTTTGAATAATCAACTTTTCTAGTATGTTGATTATGTATACATGATCTTTTTGACAATCTGAATCCACATACCTACATGTATATGATGGAAAAAAAATTATAATTATACATGCTATTGGATGAATGCAGAAATATGAAGCACTAGGTGGGCCAGAATTCTTCTTTATAGTTAACATACAAGTAAGTTTGGTTCAAATCATTATAAATTAATCATTGTTATCATCATCATCATCAAGAAGCAGATTGCTTAGTACACATAACCATGAATCAGATCCCTGGCACAACCCTGCATACATTGGCGTTTTATTACATGTTGAAAACTCCTCTGGAGGAACATCCATTACTGCATAGCTTTGTCGAGGGAGATGATGCATACAGGAATTCGAGATTTAAGCTAATACCATACATTTCTAAGGTTAGTGCCAAGTCCATTCAAGAATGAATATTTGTAGAATTAACTAGTTATGTCTTTTGTATTTACGTTGCTCGAGTTGTTTATCTTAGGGATCATGGATAGTCAAGCAGAGTGTTGGAAAGAAAGCCTGCTTGATAGGTCAAGCACTTGAAAGCCTGTATTTTCGCGGGAAGAACTATTTGGAAGTAAGTTACCAAGTCCTTTAAAGCGAGAGTTACAAATGCTAATTATGTTTTTGCATTTGCATTGGCATAAATGACATTTGTCCCCTTTGTATTAGCATACAAGCTAGCCTGCAGAGTGCTAGCCTGTAATATATGTTTTTGCCATATATGTTTTTGCATCATGGTATTATATCTAACCTATAAATCTTCTGATATTAGATTATGATTGACGCGGGGTCTTCAACGGTAGCAAGAGGAGTGGTCAATCTTGTTATTGGTTACCTCAACAATTTGGTCATAGAAATGGCATTTCTGATACAGGTAAACAAGTCATGTATCACAAATTACATGTAAAAATTTTCAAGAAGCTGAAGAGAATACATATAGTTTTGAAGATATGGGTTGTGAACAGAAGAAAAGCAGATTGAGAGTGTTAGTGGGTTGTTTGCTTTATGAGACAGTTATTGTGATTCATTTTAAGTAAGAATAACTTTTGCAGGCCAACACAGAAGAGGAACTCCCAGAAGTCCTTCTTGGAACATGTAGAATTAACCATTTGGATGCATCCAAATCAGTCCTGGTTAAACCATGATTTTCACCCAGAAAATCTCATGCATCCTTATCAGAAGGGAACAAAAATAATGCCAAGATAGGTGCACCATGTTCTTGGAATCTACCTGTTTATAGTGTTTTTTTTCATCCAGGCAATGTTACTTTTTTGGAGTACTAATTGTATAGAGCTTCATTCTGGTTCATTCTTCAGTTTATCTTTGTGGTACAGGGTACACAATCTATATATTGTTAATGGTTCATATTTATTTATTCCATTATAGGTCAAATTAAATTTATTGCCTGATACATATTCATGATCATCATCACAAATTGGATTAATATTCCATCAAAAACTGAACCAGCCCAATTTAGCCAGTCCAGCCCAAGAAAACGGGCTTCAAACCCACGGCACTAGATGTGATTTTAAAGAACATACAACTAAACAAGGCCTGACCCAATGAAGAAGACTATAGAGCCCAAAAGCCTGATCCCAGAATTGCACAAGTTTTATTTGTATGCACCTCAACTCTTCATCATCATCCTCATCTTCTGTGACACCACTCTCTATCAGTGTGGCCAGAAATACAGCATTTTGCTCATGCACCACAAGTCCATGTGATCAGTACAGTCCTCAACTAATTAGAGCAGCTTCAACACTGGGCCAGCTTTGTAAAGCCCACAGTTGCAGGAGGTGAGTACACATGCACAAAAGTTGTACAAATTAAGGGTGACAATTTTTAACCAAATTTGACTCCCATTTGACACAAACTCGTAAATAAACAAGCTACTAACATGAATAATAAAAAGACCATGTTGTTGTCAACTAGACAATGATTTTTGTTTCTCTCTCTTTTTCGAATTTCGTGACATGAATTATTGTAAAATTATATGATTATTAGTTCATAAGATATATGAGTCGATTTCAAACACGATATAATTAAAAAATAGATCTTACTAGTATTAAGTCATTAAATATGACTTATAAAACTAATAAAATTAGCATTCACTAGTATTTGGTGCAAAGCCGAAATGCTACAACCTAAGCACGAAACAAAATGACACAATTGTCATCCCCAGACTAGTGGTGAATCAACCAAGGGAGAGTAGGGTTGTAATGACTTGTCATTTCACACCAATATTTCCAAATATAACTTGGATCAATAATCCAACCAATCTTACCAGAGACCAAACTGGGGTTGAGTTAGCACATTAATTTTAGAAATATATGATATGCATAATGCATTCATAGATCCCTGCCGACACATGTTTCTGACCCTCAACAGTCAACACAAAGAGAAAGCCAAACAAATGTTGTGCAAAATAAAATATAACAATGTGTGCTTGGAAGAGGTTGTCTAAGTCTCACTCAAACAATGAAATTAAGATATATACGAATAGAAAGAAAGAAAGAAAATGCGAGTGTAATGCTTAATTAGAAATATATGGCCAACAAAAATAAGAGTGCCATAAATTCGTGGGGAAGTATGCCTTTAAGTAAATTGAGGGGTACATTGCTCCCTATCAATGGGCAATGGGTAATGGGGAAAGAATGGCCAATGGCTTTAAAGAGGCGTGGGATGCCACTCTCTATAGACCTTTTTCAACACTATTTGATTGAAATTGAAGTATACATTTCGAATGTGAACCGACCCGACCAATCCAAATTCAACTCACTCTAAACACCTGAGAATGATACTCACATAAGCAAATTTTTTATAAATTTTCCAAAGAAAATTAAATATGAAATGTAAAATTGAAGATACGAATGTCGTTTGAATATCAATTATCAAGCGTTTGCTAATAATCAGCGTTCAAACATTGTCTCACATTTTTAGTCCGGCTTTAGAAAATTATTGTCTTGTAACTTACTCAACAAACCCACGAACACACCTAAACTCAGAGGATAATACCCAAAGTGCCCCCACAAGAACACTGCATCATAACCATGTTGATAAATTGATAAACTTCCCAACGTTGTCCCCACGTTGTGTCATCTGATTGAGGCACCCACGTGGCACGTGGCCACAATCAAAGACTTCATTTTAACCCTGTTTATATTTTCAAATTTTTGTGGCCATTTTTTAATTAGTTACAATTTAATGTAATTGTTCTTTTTTTTTTTTCTCTGACAAAATTAAGCATCACATGTAAGTATCGCTTTCATGTCCCTGTTCCCGGCGCCTATAACGCTCTCAATGCAACAATGACTTATTATTATTTTCCACATCACTATCAGTCCATCATCATATTATTTTTTAATTATATTATTCTTCCTTTGTCATCAACCACGTTGAATATATATATTGTTGCATGACAGCATGTTACAAGATCGCAAAATTATTGCCCAAAAATTTTAGGGTACATCTCTTAAACTTAGTATGTTATATAATCTGACAAAAATATGGCTTCGATCTTCATGTTATGTGTGTGTGACAGTGTGAATGAGAAGAAGCAGCACACCACTAGCTATACTACTTCAAAATTCATGTCACACACTCACATGTGTAGTCACAAACTCACAATATTGGTTTTGTTTAATTAAGGTTTCTCAAATCATATATATAGATTTAGAATCTACAAGTGCATTTTGACTATGAATTTTTCTCTTGCATGTAGTGTGTGGATGGTGGTATTAATTGAAAATACATTCCATAATGTGGAGTGACAAAAGAGGACACATTTCATAAAATAAAGAATATCATGCGAGGACACATTTCATAAAATAGAGAACACCATAAACGACAATGCCCTAGTTCGGTGGTATATTTCAATAATAAATAATTCATTTTTCAAACTTATGTTTATTACTTTTATCTAGTTAAAATTGTAAAACAATTTCAATCAAGCTATAAGTAAACATTCAAAATCTTACATCGAACATTTAAATGTTTTATGAACATTCGAACAATTGACTTTAAAAGTGAATCAATTTATCATATTTTTAAAGTCTTTGCTATTTTATCACTGTATTTACTGATTTACACTTTTAAATTAAACAAAAATCCCCAAGTAAGTTAACTATAGGTGACAAGGGAGTTAACCACAGCACAAGAAGAGTGAAGACAGAAGAGGCTTCGGTTTTCCAGAAAGCAAACGGAAAACCGTTGGAGATACGGAGAGAGTGTCACGAGAGTCAAAAATAAACGCACCGACGCGTTTCACGATCCCCGTGTATGGTTCTCGCTCCAGTAACCTTCCGTAGCCGGTAAACAAACCCTCTGTCAGGCCCCTGTCACCTTCCACACCCGGTAACCCCCACTGTCGGCACCGACACGCCACAATTCATTCCCGGTAATATTTCAATTGAATAAATAAAACATATTATCCGGACGGGACAATGCAATGTGCTTTCCTTTTCTCGTTGGGGTTTTGTTGTACGTCGTGCATCAATTGATGAGATGGCACGCATTGGGATTCGAGCTTGCAAATTACAGGAACGGATGGGGTTGAGAGCCGAGTTGTTGTGTGTGGGTCGGCGTAGGCTAATACGGTGGGGTACCGGTAATAAATGCACTGATTGGTGGGAGTGGGGGACCATAAACCACTTGTTTGGTCACGCCCGCACGTGACTTACAGGCTTTACAGCCACTGTAAAGGACTCTCTCTCTCTCTCTCTCTCTCTCTCTCTCTCTCTCTCTCTCTCATTTGGTAAATTTGATTTTGCATCAACATGGTACATTTCATCAACTCAGTTTCATATTTCATTCAAAACATATAACATGTGTGACACTTGGATGGTTGTGTTTCACTTAATGCTACTATTGATTGACGAATTTGCACATTAAAAGTAACCACATGGCACTACATGGTCTATTTTAGATTAAATATGTAACTGAATTGGTAAAATATACTATATTGATACAAATAAAATTCATATACTAAAATAACATAAAACACAAAATTTAAATGATTTTGATCATAAATTTTTCCTTAAATTTTTTCTTAAAGATAATATGAAGGTTTGATAAAATGAGCCAAGAGTGATCGAGGAGCCTTCTTCATCATCAACATTACCAGTATGTCTAGTTTACCTTCCACGGGAGGATGTGGAACATAATACACATTGTTAGTATCTCTATATACGAAGGATTTTCTAACAAACATGAGAAATGCGACAACATATAAACATTAAAATGTTATATATATATATATATAAGCATCCTAAATATGATTCATTAGATTGCAAGAATTTAATAGTTGTTTTTGTCACAATTTTTTACACAAGTTTTTAATGAGATATGCTTTATATAGAATTTCAACGATTCAAACCGTCTATATTTTAAGTTTTTATTAAAGAATAATTCATAAAAAAAAAAAAAGTAAATTAAAAATTATTTATTTACAAATATTAAATGGTCAATAAAATAAACACTTGAAATGTTGACTATTTAATTTTATATGGTAATAATTTTTTACAAAAATTATCCTTAAATAAATTCTTAAAAATAAATAATTTAAATTGTTAAAATATTATATAAGATAAATCCTACTAAAAATTTATGTAAAAAATAAAATATCATAAATTCTTTTCTATCAAACAAAATATCTTACATAAAATAATGGGATGTGACAATAATTTCTTAAGACAACTTTTTTTTCCTTTCCTATATGACTACTTTGAATAGCGAATCAATCAAATCCCAAGTTAGGTAATAGATAAATACGGAATATTTTCAGGACCTTTTTTTTTGGTTAGAAGAACCTCTTTTTTTTGTTTGGTAAGCCAGAATCCAATATAATTCGGGTAAATAGAATAATTCTCTAAAATTGTGCACTGATTTTCGGACCAAAAATACTGGCACACGAACACGGCATGGCCCACAAAAGGTCCTCATCACATTACTGTACGGCTGTGCTCGTGGGGCCCCACAAAGCTTAGTGCTCGTGTCCCCACCGCCACTGGATGCATCGAAATATCTTGGACTCACGACCAAAAGCGGTAAAAAAAAAAAAACAAAACAAAACAAATCCAAATGGTACACTTTCGTCTCAGAAAGCTATATCATTCCACGTGGCGCGCAATGATAAGTCCAAGTAGACCAAAGTAGTGAGTGTAAGCAAAGTCGAATCCCGAGGCAGAGTCACGTGACCCTGCCCCACCGTCTCGTGCTCCTCTCCTCCCTCCTGACTCCTGAGTCCTTCGCACTTGCATTGCCAAGCTGGAGTTGATTCGCTGTTGTGGGCTCCACTGTAACCCAGTCAATCTACGGGTGCCACGTTATCTCCGCGTTGACGGTGGAACGTGGAGGGTGTGGGTCCTACTGTAACATGGCCTCTAATCTTACATGCTCGCACGCACGTTGCATATGACATTTTAGACATAATGACTCCTCCCCCGCCTGTCGCGCCGGGTACCGCCACCTCAGCCCCCGATTCACAATTTACGTTAATGCCCATCCACCACGAAAGCTGAGATGCAGAAGGGAAGGGCAATTTTGGCTTAATGTAATACGAACGTTACGTGGTCTTTTCGCTAATCAACTCCGTTGGTTACATACTTACATTACATGACAAATTGACAACCAACATTTTAACACCAAAAACTCCGATTTGTTGGCGCGTGTTTTGCACCTATTGGCAGAAAAATGTTGGACTTTTGAGTACGACTTGTCGTAGTTAAAGATAGTGAATGATCAACTACATAGTGGAAGTTTCATATTAATAAAATTTGTGTAATGAATGATGATTGATAAATTAAATAATTAATTTAGTAAAATAAGGAACCAAATTAGTGATAAATTGAATTAGTTTTGTGAGGCTCCAATGAACAGATGCCAGTTATCTTTTTCTTTCTACCTTCTTATTGGACTTTCTATTTTATTATTTTTGTTTTTTAATTTAGGTTTATGATTGAAATTTTTCATTTTATTCTTTAAATATTATCTTTGCATAAAATCAATCAAATTAAAAATCGTTTGATCATGTAATTGTTATCAAATAAATAAACAGTGAATGAAACTGTTATCAAAATTGTCTTTTTATTTGATAACAATTATATAGCTAAAACAAATTTCGATTTGATTAATTTTTCGTAGAGTTTTAAAGTGTCATAAGAAAAATGAACTTATTGATCATAAGATTACACTGTGAAATTAGAATAATAAGAAAAAATGTCAAAGGAAATAATATAAATGAGAAAGTAGTTAGCTTTTTTATTTTTTTAATTCATATTAGATTCCATGTATTCTAATTCTAATAGAGAATATACAAGCTCAATAATGATGGATTTGATTGAGGAAATTTGCTACTAAAAAACGAAATGGACTTATTAGGATGTTTAAGACTCAATATTAATTAATTCCATTTATGCGGGGATTTGTTGTCAATCAAAGCTACAATGACTTTAATTTATTATGAAATTTGTAATTAATCAAGCAGTCTCTAGCAATCACTACTAGCTTATTTTGATATTATGCAATTTGTGGTATTTAAAAAAAATATAAAATTCATGGTCTCCTAGTCACCCTATTAGTACCATTGGGGGCGCAATGCCATGTGCTTAGCAGCAGCTGTGCTCCTTCGATCGCTTAGTATTCTTGTTACCGACGCACATTGACAATCACATAGAGCAACTATAGATCGAGGTGTGAATTACTTTTATTATTAAACATGAAACAATAATTTTGGCTTTAAATTCTGACAACGACATATGATCATATATATAAGTGCAATTAATTAATTTGATGTGCTACATCAGTACGTACTAATTTTGATGCAAAGATGTTACTTTCACAATTTGTTCGAACCGACGTCGTGCCAGGAGTAATTAGATGGTCATACAATATGCCTCAGTTGCATGCACGTTCCCTTATATAGCCATGCACAACTTTGTAGTTGTTAGCTTTTCGGAAGAGGACTTTTTTTACCAGAAACTCTGCTGGATTATGACTAGCTATTAATGATTAGATTGATTACAATTGTATAAGAGAACATTACTCTTTTGTTAATTTTCCTTAACTCTAATTATTTATATTATAAGTTGAAATGTTGCTTTTAATATGATACACACATATACGAATGCCTTTAAGTATCTATATATACAGGATCCTTCTATTAAAGTATACTTCAATTTATTTATGTTGAGGTATGACTTTGTTGGGGTCCACACGAGTCGTTTTGTGTCAATCCGAACTGTTCACAAGGATTATCTTCATTGATAAATTATCCTTGCAAAAAATTAGTCAAATAAAAAATTATTTGCCTATCTAACTTTGATCAAACAAATGAACGGTTTCATCGAAAATATTTGGTTCGTCCATTTATTTGATCAAAGTTAGATATGCAAATGATTTATGATTTGGCTAATTTTTTGTAAGAATGATCTATCAATGGAGATGATCATTGCGAACGGTTCAAATCGACATAAAACAATTCGTGTGGGCCCTAATAAGATATACCTCAATAGAAGGAGCCTCTGTTTATATACATATTATATATGTGTGTAAGTGAGTATGGGTAAAAACAATGGTACGTACCTTTAAAAAAAAAAGAAAAAAGAGGAGAATCCCTATTTCGCTTATCTTTGAAGGGAAGAAATAATGTGTCAATCAGTTTTGTGATAAGGATGATCACCATATTTAAATAATTGTCCTTGGACGTCCTTGCATTGTTTAACATTAATTAAGAAAGGTGTTTGGTGCATTTTATATAAATGACAAAATCCCCAAAAAGCTTTCAAACCTTAATTATGAGGAAGATTTGGTATTTCATTCCCAAAACATGTTTTTAGAATTATAATTAATTTTCTAGCTAGTAAGGGCAAAGGATATTTTTAATTGATAGTTTAATTTTGCAGCTTTTTTTTTTAAATGGAAAACTAAAAGGGTATAATAATTGATCCCTCTATTTGTAAATGAACCTATATATTGTTTTTAGTACCGAAAAAAAAAATAAAGAACCTATATATTGTTTTCTTGTCATGTTATGTCAACTACTTAACGTTCATGGTGCAAGAAACCTAATAAACCTTGACTGGCTAAAAAACTATATGGGCTTTAACCAAATTTGCTTTTAGAGAGATGGAAACGTCTTTTAGAAGGAAATGATACAAAGAGTGTAAACCAAGTTAATTAGTCATAAAAGAAAAGGGTTCATCAAGCACAACCCTCTTTCTTCTTCTTCTTTTAAAAAAAAAAATTATTTTAATTTTAGCCTGCAGCAGGACCCCCTGACTATACTGAATTTTACAGAGAGTATTTTGGAAGGGATTGATACGAAGAGTAGAGCTCAAGTTAGTTAAAAAAAAAAAAAAAAAAAGGGAGTGAAAGAAGATGATATGTAAGTGAGGCCTATCATTGCTAATAGGCCCAAATGAAATGTGCTTTGGTTGGTTGTGGAGTCACTTTTATTAACCTTTCTCAATTTTAAAAACAACAATTAGTTTCCCTTCCTTTTTTTTTAATCCCAGATAATACTTTTGATTCGATTTGCTGGTAAAGCCTTTTATAAATTTGAGCACACTTGTGGAGGACTATGGATTTTAGTTTTGATTCTAGCCCAAATGTGAAATGTCCAAATGCGTATTAGACTATTAGGTATGATCCCAAAGTAATCCCACAGCAGCTAAGTTAGAAATTACAGCTTGCAGATTACCCACTTTGCATAAAGTCCATGCTGTAATGCCATTTACCAGAGTGTGACATTTTGGCATGGTAGACACATTGCCATTAACAACCAAGATTGGTGAGGGGGACCCATATATATTCAACCCTATGTGGACCTACCCCAAACCCATATGAAAGCATTAAAAACAAACAAATGATTCACTTTTTGGTCTACCAGAAAAGAAAGTATATATCTCCTGTACATGGTAATTTAGAGTGCACTGTGAGCTAACTAGAGGCCCAAGTGTCGGATCCATTGCTTTCTAGTTTGTACAGATAGGCTTACACCATGCCGGGACTGCATTAACGCATTATATTGGGTCTCAATTCCCAAACAGTGCTGCACTTTAAAATGTAACATTTTTCTAGTTTTGAGTAATGGTTTAGAATATCAGAAAATTTGTCAGTCATATGATATAATATTTGCATCGATGTATCAATCGCATTCACTTGCAAGTGACATAACAAACAATTTAAATGGGAAGAAAAGGGTCGAGTTTGAGTCGGAGTTTGACACACTGGAAGCATGTATGTTTCCTCATATATATATAAATGTTTGAATATTGTTTGATAAATATACTTGTGGGCTAGCTCCTACAAGGGGGCCAATTTTTGCATCTAATTCACTTGAGAAATATGCTGAGTTTGATATCTAGGTAGGAAATGGTTTATTCTAGCACCTTTCTCTTGAGTGTAAATGTATAGTAAGACCAGCAGTAATGGCATACAATAGTACATAAGTTGGCAAGAACTGTATAATCTACATATTGGTTAATGTGATATCTCACATTGAGTAAATTCTTAATTCCTTCCTCTTTACTCAAACTACATAAAGTTCTTGTAAATTATACTTTGTGTATAAGCAGTGGCTTCAAATCTAGGGTACTTTAGTAACTCTAGCTAGATAAGGTTACGTTTGGTTTTAATTAAGTAAGTTTGAACTCACATTAAATGTTATATCATTGAAAAAATTAATTATTTTTCTTAACGGTGTATATAAAATGTCTGGTATTTTACATCCGTTAATTAACTGTAAGATAAATTGAAGAAACAATGATCATCTAATCATTGTATAGTATCCCGAATAGATAATACCAACATCCAAAAGCTTGATTACCTCATTGCGCACAACCTCCTTAAGATGCGGATTGAGCCTCCTTTGTGCTTCACGGGTTGGCTTAGACTCATCCTCTAGCAAAATTCGATGTATGTGTGGTATATTACATTTGTTGATTAACTAAAAGAGAAACTGAAGAAACAATGATCATCTAATCATTGTATAATATTCCGGTCACTTTATAGTAGAATATTTCCTTAGTTTCCTTATTCCTCTCCTTTACTTTTTAAACTATAAGCGCTAAGAACTAATGTAAAATACATAGATTTTCCATTTTAAAGGATGCTTTACATATTTATTTGCAAGCGTCCAACGCATGTGTTGCGTATGCAATAATCCCACTTCCTCTTGTAAACCCTAGCATCGTTGGTCTCATTCTAAACTCTCACAATACCGCACATGCACATATTCTTTAATAACTTCGACGCTCACCATACTGCGTGTGCACATATATTTCTAATAACTTTAATATTCACCGTACTATAAGTATACATATCTTTCTAATAATCTCAACACTCACTATAACGCGTGTGCATATATCCTTCTAATAATTTATTATTAATTCAAGATTGCCATAAATCAAATTTGCGCATAACAAATATTTATAACCAAAATCATATTATCCCATTGCTTCTTAGAATATAAGAAAATAATGTGTGAATATAATTAAGTTACCAAATGTGACTTGGAGACATTTTGACCTAGGTGAAAAATATAGAAGGAAAACAATCCGAGGAATTTGGTCACATATAGGAAATTAATAAATAACCTTCCAAGTTCCAAGTGCATTCCAATCGAATATCCTTAATTTCCCACCCCCAACCCACCTTCTTGAATTGCATTTGTGAATAGAATGCGACTTGTAAATAGTGGACAAAAACCAATTATGAAGAAGGTTCCTTTTCACATTGGATGTAAAGAAAAAAGAAAAAGAAAAGAAAAAAAGAAGAAGCAAGCAAGCAAAGCATGTGCTGTGATGGATATAACCCATTGAAGTTAAATTACACAGCCAAATACAACGGTTAGGGTCCAAGGGCAAACGCGTGAAAGTCCTTGGTTTGACGCAAAACGGAGGGCGAATTTCCGTTAAAAAAACATTGGGTATTGGGATTTGGGAGAAACTGAGAGAGCGAGTCAGGCCCACAGGACTGCACGCGCGTGAAGGAGCGTGAAGCGTGTGGGAGTTCTGACATTTTGGCACAGGAAGGGGTAAAACGATATAAAGTGAAAGGAGGGTAAAAGTGTCAGAAACAACGGCGGTTAAAGACTGAGGAGGCCTCTATAAGTACCCTGTGTCTCAGAAGCGGAACCCGAGAAGCAGAAGCCAAAAGCCAAAAAGTAAGAAGCTCTGGATTTCTCTCTTTGCAATTTGAGAGCGGTGAAATTTTATCTTTTTTCGGTTTTTGTTTTTGGTTTTTAAAAAAGAGCGGTGGGAGGGTGTAGGACCCACCCAGGGAGAAGGCTTAAACATCACGATAGTAAAAGACAGCTAGCAATGAAAGAAGAGGCTCACCTACCATTACAACTCTCTCTCTCCTCATTCTTGTTCCCTTTTTAGTCTTTCTTCTTCTCCTCTCTCTCCTTTCAAACCTCTCCCTCACTTCAGAGTTCAGAGTTCACACCCCCCTCTCTCTCTATTTCTCTTCCTCGCTTCCTTATAATCGAGGAATAGAGTTTTAGTGGGAAGACTAAAACAGATTAATTGAGGTTTTGGGTCTCTCTCTGCTCTGCTACTGCTTTTGGTTTCGTTTCTTCGGAGTTTTACTGTTTAGGCGGGAGTCAAGTATTGGAGTTCAAAACCCCACCAAGGTTTGGCTCTGCATTTCTCCACTCTCTCTACCTTTCACAATTTTCACTGTCGGCAACCAAAACTCTGCTCCAATTTTTGTTATTTCCAAACCCTCACATTTTTTTGCTTTCTGTTCAAATGACTGAGCGACAAAATTCCCTGTTTGGTTTCTCAGAAAATGGCGGAAAAATACTTCCTTTGGTTCGTTTTACACACAATTCCCTCCAATTTCTTCCTCGTTTCACTAATTTTCCAGGGAACCAAATGGACCTTAAACCGAAATTTGAATTTCATTGTGTTCGGTTCGCATGCACTTCACAAATTCAACACATTTTATGGCACAACACTATATTCGTTGTGTACCAGCTCAATTGGGAAGTGATTTTGGTTTTCTGCAAAAATTTGAAGCCAGTTTTTCTCGAATTTTCTCTAAAATTTCTGGTTATAAATTTTTTCTGAAATTCTCAAGGTCCGCTTCAACATTAAGCTCTCATTCCATTCCATCAATTTTTCTCTTTTTTCTTACCAAAAATTCCTTATCTTCTTCGTTTTTTTCCTTTACCTAAAAAGCCAAAAAAAAGCAAAAAATCGCAGAGTTTGAGTTGGGACCAGCTGGCCTGGCTGGTGCTACCATACGCCATCCACTTTACTGAAAGCTTCATTCACCATTCACCTTGATTTTCGCCTTAATTTAATTAAATTTCTTTCTCTTTTTTGGTTTTCCCCCCAATTTGATTTTAATTCACCAGTGTGCCAATTAAGTAAAGCACACCAACCTTTACGTTAATTGCGCACCCTTGCTAACATGCGCCACACGGTTCATAGTGCCACATTACACCTACTATTAAAAAAAAATCAAAAAGGAATTTTGTCGCTGATTTTGTTTCTGGCTTTTTATTTCTCAGTGAAATTTGACAGACTCAGCGAGAAAGAGAAAATGATCGAACCGAACTTCATAGACGAGGTAGACTGCGGAACTTTCTTCGAAAACATGGACGACCTCGTGCTCGACCTTCCCGGCGATGACGTGGAGTCCGGACTGGGCCTTGCTCCTCCCGACTGCACCCCCAACATCAACAACACAGCCTTCCCTGATTCCTCCTCCCTCTGGCCCACCACTCAGTCCGCCGGGACGGGCTCCTTCCCCGGTTCCGACGCCGCCGCTGACTTGTTCTCCGACCTCTCCGCCGAGATCTCCGTTCCGGTGAGTACTTACGCGGCAACTCTCTCACTGTGTCGGTGTCACGGGATTTCCGTGAACCCAGTATGACGATGACGTCATAAAAGTTGAATTAGGACATTTGAATTATTTTAGTAAAAATTAGGATTGAAGTGCCAGGCTGGCGGTCCCGCGTAAAGGTGGCATGGTCCTCTGGTGCCCCCATGTGTTTTATCATGTGGTGGTGGTGATGTGTGGTGTGTGTTGTCCGTCAATGATTGGACGGTGAAAGTAAAAAGTCATACAACAATTGAAATCACATCCTTCCTTTGAAAGGGTATTTTGGTCAATTTCTAGCATACGACGTCGTGTTATATGTCGGTGGGTTGCATGAACCCTGTTGAATAATTCATAATTATTGCATGATGAATGGGTGTCGTCAGTCACGTGACTTGTCATGTGAATTACACTCCAAATTCAAAAAGCCAGTTATATATAGTCCATTCGTCATGTGCATGCTTTTTTAGGTTGGCTTTTTCTTTTTGTTGATGTCAACCATAAATTAATCAATTTGAAATTGAATTGGGACTCAATTATGGGGCAAATTGAGTTCAAATTTTGTACATGAATACTGGGTTAGCTTCATTTTTGTGCAATTGGACTGAAGTTTGTTTCTCTCTGTTGTCACAGTATGAAGAGATAGTTCAACTGGAATGGCTCTCAACCTTTTTTGAGGACTCCTTCAATGGTGGAAGCCTCACCATCAACAAACCAGACGACTCCTCTGTCAACAAGGACTCATCACAGCAACAGTTCCAGACTGCCAGTCCGATTTCTGTCCTTGACAGCAGTAGCTCCTGCTCCGGTGACAAGAATGTGCCGGCTAGCCCTGGACCGGTAGGTGCCAGTCGGCGTGGACGTGCTCGCAGCAAGCGTCCTCGCCCTGCCACCTTTAATCCTCGCTCCGCAATTCAGCTTATTTCCCCTGCTTCCTCTGTTACTGATACAGAGACCCCTCACTCCTCTGTGACTGAGACTGAGACTGAGACCCCCCATCCTCAGGTGTTGCTAGCCCCCAAGGTGCCTTCTGATTCTGAGAGCTTTGCGGAGTCTCGTCCTTTGATCAAATTACCAAAACAAGCTTCTGGGGAGCAGCAGAAGAAGAAGAGGAAAATCAAGGTTCCGCTTCCGCTAGCTCCAGTGGAGCCAAATCAAAGTTCCCCTATGCAGGCAGCAGTCAGGAAATGCCTGCATTGTGAGATTACTAAGACACCCCAGTGGAGGGCAGGCCCAATGGGGCCGAAAACCCTTTGCAATGCCTGTGGCGTCCGCTACAAGTCAGGCCGGCTGTACCCCGAGTACCGCCCTGCGGCCAGTCCAACTTTTGTTCCATCCTTGCACTCGAATTCCCATAAGAAGGTTCTTGAGATGAGAAACAAGGGTGGTGAGCTGGTGTCCATTTCCGAGGTCGCTCTGAGCGAGACTCCAGAACTCATTCCAAATACTAACAGCAGCATTTCGCTGGATTACATGTGAGGGAGGGAGGACGTAGAGAACAATGTTCTAGTTGGATACTTTCTTCTCTCTTCCTCTGTTATGTTATTTGTCTTATTGTCATTTCATTTCATTGTTCATTGGTTTTTTGTACAGGGATGGAATGGGGGGAATAGGAGCAAAATAGGTGACCATATATTTTAGCTAATAGAGGACAGACCTGAAAAAAAGGGGTAGAGAGATGCAAGTTTAATGGTAGACTTTAGGTTTAGTCATGGCTAGTAGGTCGGTCCTTAAGGTTATATTTTAGATGTTGAGTCTGTGTTGTCTCCTTTTGCATTCGTTTACCTTTTTCTTCCTTTGCAAGGGAATTCTTTTTGCAGTTCAAATTTGTGGTAGAAAATTCTGAAATGAGTACTGAAATTTGAGATTTGTTATGCTTCATGGTGTTTTCTTTCTCTCTTATTTTTCAGTTTTTCAATTCTTCAGATAGACTTGCTTATTATTTGAGGCGAGTATTACCCCTTCTCTTGGTTTTGCACTGGAGTCTGGAGTCTATTCAAATGTTGCTGGTTGATGTCATTATGCTTGAAAGAGTTAGTTCAGCAAATTGGATGTGCATATATCTCTTTTTAGACCAAAATGGTCTCCCCTTCTTGTTTAAGACTTTAAGTACTTTTACTGCTTTCTAAACCAAATTTCCCAACAAGTTTGGTTTGAAGAAGCAGGAATAATTTGCTGTTGCTATGAGGTCTTTGTGCACATTTAAATTTTGCAAGAGGGTCATCAACAATTGATGAGAAGCATATGTCATAATCTGAAAGACTTCATACAATTATAGACGTATAAAGCAAACCCACATGGTTGGTTCCTTTAGATGGTGACAGAAGAACGCAAATAGTGCTAGCAGGACTCTGGTTGGCTGGGTGGGTTTGTACCTACCGTCCAATTAACCCCATCACATCTACGACTTGAGAGCCAACCTTCCCATTTATTCCAATTGTTCCAAAGGGGCCGAAAGGTCATTCTCGTGAAATACATATTTTGTCTTTGTTCAGAGGTTGGAAATTTCACAATCCACATAGGTGGATCTAACACATATGCTCAGTTGGGCATTTGGGTAATGCTCTAATAAACAATGTTAGGCTCACTAGAGCAACCTTGCTTAAAGGTTAATGAACCCCTTATGATCAAAACAACAAGAAGGGGTTTCTTTATATATATAACCAGTGGAATTGTGAAAGTCACCTTTCAATTATAGTTAAATGGGTCGGTTGAGAAAGTTTCACATGCCCATCTGACAAGAAAAAAAAACTCATTAAGATGGGCATTGAAATCAAAGTTTGGAGGACATTACCCTAGTAATTATCATTATGAGGCTAAAGTCTTTGGTGCACAGTTAGGGTGCCAAATTGGCAGGTTGGACTGACCCAACTGGGGTCGAAATAATTTCATTGGGTCTATGAATTTATATGCCTTGTTGGGTTTGGCTTTGGGGGTTAAAAGATCACAATTAATATATTGTTTTGTGGCTAAGGTTGTGTGTCAAGGACTTTGGCAACACGTCTCAATCTGTGACCAAACGCAACCTGATGAAAGAAAAAGAGAAACCTTATTACCACCAACAATGATGGTGTAGATTATTTTGCTTTATACCCATAAAACCAAATACATTAATTACTTTCATTTTCTCAAAGCTGACTGGACTTCTAATCATATGGTATGATGGCCTCTCAAATGCATGTTTTAAGTTATGTTTGAATAAGGAACCCTTTTTGATAGGACATTTGCAAAGACATTAAGGTTAAAGAACACCAAAAACAAAAACTATTTGTGTGAGGAATGGTGACTGTTTTGGTTTCTCTTTCAGGACTGAAAAGCCTGCCAACCTAATAATTTTTGGATTAAATAATGCAGTAGTTAAACCTAAATGCAATTTCAGATTTCTGAAGTATAAAAAATGGTATTGGCTTTTCAGTTTTCAATGATGGGTATTTGCTGAAAACAGGGCCAAATTTGAGGGCCATGATTTAATGTGAGAAAATAATGGGGTTGGCCCCAAAATTGACTTTGTAATTAAGGAATATGATGACCCAAGATTGAACCAAAAATGCTCTTCAGACAGTCCAAACTGGACACTGTTGAATTGGACTATCACAGAGCTTTCTATAGGATGCTGCATCGTCAGGCCCATCTATTCAAGCTCAAATTCAAGTGTGTTTCTTGATTCAGAAATAAATAAAGCAAGTTGCTCAGACTTTTTTTTTTTTTTTTTTTTTTTTTTTTTTTT
>QANW01006200.1:116615-131181 GCA_003254865.1 Dryas drummondii | reverse complement strand
ATCTCTCTCTCTCTCTCTCTCTCTCTCTCTCTCTCTCTCTCTCTCCCTCTCTCTCTTTTAGGCTTTCAGTTCGTCCAGATTAATCTAGTTTTTCAGTCGCCCTCTTCATCAACCTTCAATTAATTGATTCAATTAAATTGAAGACTTAAAGTTAATCCATTTGATTCTCAAGCCTTTAGCCTTTAGCTCTCCTCTTCAACCTTCTTTTGAATCTTAATTTTTTTCTTAGCTCTATTTTCAGACATTTTCATTAACTGTTTTGGCCATTATCTTATTGTAATTGTGTTTTTTAAGTGGTGCATTTGATTACATAGTTGCTCAGATTGTTGAAGAACCTCTTTTTGACAAGTCTAAGGACTGCAACTTATAATTTCTTTTTGTTCAAAGTTTGTATGTTCAAAGGCCCTACAACTTTAATTATTTATTGTCCAAAGTTTTTAATTCAAAATTTGTATAAAGTGTGATATCATTTTATTATTTTCTTTTTAATTTTCAAGTAAAAGTAAATGAAAAACATGTTTATAAAATTATATATATATATTATACAAAGAGTCCATTTCAGATTTTTGCCCGACCTCTAAAATATTAGAAACGGCAGTGGATGCATGCCAACCTCACGCGTTCGACCTTTCCTTCCTATAAGATTGTGTCATAATTCAATAATATTGTATATATAGTAGGATCGATGAACAAGTGCGAAGGTGATCAAAGCAAGCAATACATAATCGATTATCGATCAATTAATTATAGTAGACTTTGAAGTTTAAATTTAATGATTAATCAACTATTTAATCATAGAGTGAATTGATGTTTGTCAGGCTCATGACCCATGCATGAGTCATATATATATATATGTAAAACTATACAGCCTACACCCTATAGTAGGATAGTAGGGTGATATATATATATATGTATGTATACACGTACATCTAGTTGACCAAATGAATTAGTAATTAAGGGTTAATTAAAGAATTAGGAGTTGGAAGCGAGAGCAGCGGGCATGGCTAGCAGAGCGGCATGTGAGCAGGCACGGCCTCCATGTGTAGCATTCAATGTTTGAGCTTCAAGCCTCATCACATATGCTGCATATACATATGCATGCAACCAAGACTTTGGCATTAATTTGCAACTTGCACTTAATTGCATACTCACCAAAATGGGACGACCCAAATTTATTGCATGCTTGCTACTTTCTTAATCTTAATGCATGCAATAATGCCAATTAAATATTAAAAATATCATAATGCAACTTATATAAATATATATATATTTGTATGTATGTATATTGTGGCTCCTCACCATACCCAATGGTTAAAGTCCTCAAAATGAACCCATATATCCAAATAAAATAACCATATATTAACTTGACTAGTTCACAGTTTCACACTACCCTACATATATAGTGGGAACTGTGGGATGAAAGTTTCTTTCTAAGTCAAACAGTGCCTAAGAAACCCCGCCTATAAATATATATCGATCCTTTTTTATTTTCTTTTTGGTGTTGGTTTATAGTTTTATATTGTTATACAGTCATATGTTTTGATAAAAAATTTGTGTCATACTATTATATATTTATACATACTTATGATGACATGATTTATCATTTTAGAATGACAAAATAAAAAACGGAATTGGTTTTTTTTTTTTTGGGTCAAACAGAATTGGGTTGATTGGTCAATTTTTCCCTCTCTGGTTCTTGTCATCTGTACACCGGATGAGATTAGAATCATTAGATTGAATCACATTATTTTTTACTGCAGTAGGGTCAGAAGAAACGACAGAGATTCGGACCTGGGCCCACTTACGGAGGGTGGTGGGGCCCAGACATCTTTGACCCCCCAATCCCAATTTTATCCATCCCACCATTTCACTGACGGGATTTACACAGCTTATATGGGGCCCATTTCTGGAATCATCCTCTGGCCATCGAGAACGCGCCACGTGGGTGAATCAGACCCGGTCGTTGCAAACCAAACGTTGTTTTAAATTTTTAATAATTAGAGGTTTTAGCGAAACGTTAGCAGCGTCGGCCGCTTACTGTCACTTTGTTGTGAGGCTTGCGACTGCTTCTCAGTTGTCGGTCTTCACGTTTACTCCATGCCAACCGACTGACTAGGGTAACATGGCGGAACAACCTAACATGCCCACATGTTTTTGACTGCTCAATCCAATGCCTTCACTCTTTACTATCCTAAGCTATAAGTTTTTAAGTCGTTGGATCTATTCGTATCTCATTTATACATTTAACACTTAGATTTTATTCAATACTCATTTGAGGATAATTTTGATATGAAACAATGATTCCAAATGGAATGAGTCAATACCACATTCCCACAAAATGTGATTCAGTTGAGATTAATGTGGAGCAATGTCCCACATCGAAAAATTAAGGCTTAGCATATGTGCTTATAAGTTTTGGGCCTCTTCACCCATTGTCAATTGATTTTGAATTTGACACTCTAATTCTATTAGATTCTTCTAAAAAAAAAGATGTGATCGATTATTGATTTTATAGTGAATCCTACTTACTTTTTAATTCCTAATATAGGATTTAAGTGAAATGAAAATGATTCTTATTCCATTCACTTCTTTTTCAAGTTAAGGTGCCCTAAGTTTTGAGAAAAGAGCGGAAGCAATATTTACAAATTTCTCACCTACCTAGTAACCTTGTAGAAAAGATAAAATGAAAAAATAACATAGCTCTCCACATTAATATCCAAATGAGAATTAATGCATTTTGACTTTTGAGTACTCTCGATGTAGCATAGTGTTGTCTATTAATTGTTGCAAGTAACAAGTCCTTATCATGAGGCCCAGCCTCTTTTAGAGACCCCTTGCATGGTGCTAGGGTTAGTTGGTTATTAGGGACGTGTCCTGTGTTTATATATAGTCTATACCCTATAGAGACTAAAAGAAAGGTGCCCAACCACATTGATGGAAGGTCATGAATTAAGTAAAATAATAATTAATAAATTGGGGGGTCAAATCGTAAAGTCTGTTGGGGAATAGGTTTGGGCTTTGTTGTCAGTGTTTGTGTTCTCCAACCTTTTAGGTGGTGATCCATCCATCCATGTCTATTTGTAGCAAACATTTCTGGCTAAGGCTAAGGGGTCACTTTCTATGTCTACTTTTAACGGTCATGATTCTCTCTAGAATGTCTGCCAAGTTTGGGATGGGTTATTGAGAAAAAAAAAAAAAAGACGTAAAAGAAAAGAGTAATGCTCTTTATATTTTTCTTTTATCCTTTTTTTAATGAAAGATCCTTTATTTCTTTGTTTGCTAATAAAACAATTTTATTTTTTAAGATTCAGATCATGGGTTTGTAAATTTTATTCAGCGGTCCGTGTATTTATATTCGTTTCTAATTATTTATTTTTATTTTTATGAAGATTTTGGATGTGCTTGATTTTTATTTCTATTTTTGTTCTTGTTGTTTATGGTTAATTACATTTATAGATTGATATCCAAACTCAATTAAAAGTTAAAATTCTGTCTGAAATACATAAAAGAACCAGCTAATAACGAATTGAAACAAAAATCAAATCATGTGCATATGTAGGAATTGGTAATCCTCTCTGGCTATCACCATAACAATATAACATTATTGCTTTTATTGCCTTGAAGAATTGTATTTTGACAAGAAAAAATATCTCCCAATTAGACCGACCATGTCATTTGCCGAATGATTTGGCCTTTCTATGTATCCCAACTCATTGGCAGATTAATTTGTCCATATATCTTATTATGGATTTTAGTACATCATCAAGTTCATTCCCTAATCCGAAATCCCATTAATTCTAGGCTTAATCTCCCTATCAATATCACAATTTGGCGTATGCCTACTAGTACTTGGATCATTATTTAGCTAGGATATCCAATGCCTACTCTAATAAATTTCTTTTAAAAAAATGCACACACATATATATATATAGGGTATTTCATAAGCCATAGAGATCATATTGTTGGGGTTATCTTGAAATGTAGTCAAACGATTTCAACCATATAATATATTTTTGTATTACTATTTAAGAATCATCCTTGCACAAAAATTAGGAAAATCATAAATCTTTTGACCATTTAATTATCATAACTATCATTTCAGTGTTTATTGGCAACATTATTCACTAAGCATTGAAGAACAAACACATATACGATCTCAAAATGGCATTAAGATTATAATTGTAGGCAATTAGTCTTTATAAAATATGATAAGATTATTACTTTTTGACTTTTGTTGTTAGATTAGAGGTGTCAAACAGCCTGAACTTATTCATGCTTTGTGTCATGTATATGTTGATTCATTTAATAATCGTGTTATGCTTGTGCTGGTCTATTCAATAATCATGTCATACTTGTGTCCACTTTAGATAACTAAGACATAGGCACGACATGGCTCACATCTCATTCGTGCTTGTGATGTATTCGTGTCATGCCTTAAAATGGCTGGCCTACGAGCCTTTTTATTTTGAAGGTTGGAAAACTTATCACATGTTATTTTTCTTTCTTACAATCAAATATGAACATTTTTTTGCTTGAAAAATTAATTTTGTGTAGAAAAGTTTATTAAAAAGAGAAAAAACAATGTCATACAAGTTTTGCGTAACTTGAGCTTATTTTGTACTCGTGCCCATGCTTGTCGTACTCATGTTTTATGGGTTAAAAACCTCGGCCCGACCCAACCCATTTATTTGTGTTGTGCTCGTACCAATCCGTTTTGCGTCCGTACCAACTCGTGTTGTATCCATTTTAATGAACGGGTGGTTTACTATTTTGTCCTCTACATAGTGCTATAGTTAGGACGACAAGATCATGCCATGCTGCAAAAAATCAGGAACACATAACAAACATGAAGATATGAGATTTGTAAGAATTGACTATTGACCATGGTTTAGTACAACGAACCTGGACTGGTGGCAACAGTTTGTTATGTTAACCCTGGTTAGTCCGAAGAGTTAGGGCCTCAGACAACATAAACTTGACCACAATCCATGAATTTTGTTAGTGCTACCTTGATTTTAGAGCTGTGCAAACAATTTTGTGATGTATACGCTCAATTATATTTCTATTATGATTAATTGGATACTTCTTTTTACAAACATATATATGTGTGTGTGTGTGTGTGTTGGGTTTAGGAAAAATAAAACATATATAATCTTTTGGTTTTTTTTTTAAGTCCAAAATGAAAAATACCCTAATTGGCTGGCCCACCTACAAAAACACAATGACATGTTGGTCAACTTTAATGAGTTGAGCACTCGGCACCTTCACAAAGCACTCGGTACAATCCATCGAGCGCTTGAAAATTGTTATTGTTAAACAGTGATAATCATTGTTACTGTGTGACATTAGCTATTTAAATTGCAAAAACACTGTATAAATTGCCACTGTAAGTGGCAATTTGCCTTTTTTTAAAAAAAAAACTCACCAAGCGCTCGGCGTAAAAAATACAGAACAAAACATAACGTGAAGTTTATTTGTACAAAGTGAACATGTTCATCATTCCAACTTTTTAGGTAAATTTATTTATCATTAAAGACTATAAAATATACTTTAGAGTAATTTGTTTTAATTTTTTACTCCGACTTGCCTAAAACATACATGATAAGACCTAGTGTGCTTTGGTGATTGTATTTCTTGAGTTTATTATGCATGTTATATACGTGGCATGATGTAGCGTGGTTCGATGATGGAAAGATGCTATTTGTTCTAACACTTTTTCTCAATTAGTCTCTTTTAACTTATATAACATTCATGCACTTAATTTTATAATAAAAAAACTAAAAAAAATAAATAAACCATGTTGGAAGACTTGATGCCATGTATTTGGAAGCAAAAGTTGAAAAAAAATGTTGGGACAATTAGATTTTCCTTGATGATTTTATTTCTTGAGCTTTATTATGATTTTGGCTTTAATAAGTTTCGAACAAGCAAAAAAAAAACAAAAGAGTTGAGACTTGAGACCGAAATTAGAAAAAGAATTAACTGTCATTAATAAAATATAAATATAAACTCATCCTCATAAAAAAATATAAAATAATGGGTAAAATTATCAATTATGAAATAGAAAAGAGAAAGGGAAAGGGGATTCACCTGAAATTTGGCAAAGACACGACTTTGGCGATCCGAAACCATCGAGAAAAGCACGTAAATCTCTGCCTCCAAGATGTTAAATAATAAATTAATAAATAAAATAAAAGTAAAATTGGGCTTTTTCGTATGTATGTGTCCCTTGTCGTCTAAATCTCTCTCACACTCTCCCAACACAGTCTGCTCTGGTCGGCAACGAAGCGAAGCTTCACAGCCCTTCACAGCCCTTCACTGCTCTGTGCGTCTCTGTGAGAACCCACCGCAGCTTTACACCAACAAACACTGAGAGAGAGAGAGAGAGAGAGGGAAAGAGAAATCGACCCTTCACAGTTCTGAGTCTCGGGACTTCGTATTTCAGGGCAATTCCAAATCCTGGTGGAGTTTTCATTCCTCATACTTCAGCTTGGTTCTGATTCTTGCTTTGGAAGAGAGGTAATCATGGATTTTTCAATTGTCTCTCTCTTAAATCTCATCTTTCCCTGTTAGTTATTGCTTTGTTTCCAAATTTGGTTGTTTTTTTTTTTGTGTTCTCAAACTTCTCATAAATCCAACAATCAAAGTTAATTAAAAAGGTTCTGAATTTTTCCGCTGATTAATAATTTGTGATCAATACTTTCCTATTCTAGTTTCCAGTTATTTTTTTCACTTTTTAAATTCTGTTTTGAGTTTTTTCTTTCCCTTACCAATAAGATATCTAACTTTTTTTTTTCTTCTATTGTGTTTGCAATTCTCATATGTTAGCAGCTGCATTTACACTGACAAAAGCAATAAGCCATAAAAGGAATCATCTTTATGCTTTAAAGGGTCATAGTTTGTGTGACACTATGATTACAGTCATGGATTCTGTGAGAGAACCAATGAAGATCAACTCAGAGAAATCCTTGGATTCTCAATTCTGGCATGCCTGTGCTGGTGGCATGGTTCAAATGCCACCCATTAACTCTAAGGTCTTCTACTTCCCGCAGGGTCATGCTGAGTATGCCCATGGGAACGTAGATTTTGGGAATTCTCGAATTCCTTCACTCATTCTTTCTAGGATATCTGCTATTAGATACATGGCAGATCCTGAAACTGATGAGGTTTATGTGAAGATGAGGATGATTCCGGTGAGAGAAAGTGGTTTTGATCTTGAGGATGATGGATTTGTGGGAAACAATGGAATAGTTGAGAATCCAGAGAAACCCACATCATTTGCCAAGACATTGACCCAATCTGATGCTAACAATGGGGGAGGGTTCTCTGTGCCTCGCTACTGTGCAGAGACTATCTTTCCACGCTTGGATTACACGGCTGAACCTCCTGTTCAGACCATTCTTGCAAAGGATGTGCATGGTGAGATTTGGAAGTTCAGGCATATTTATAGAGGTACTCCTCGTCGTCACCTTCTGACAACAGGATGGAGTAATTTTGTGAACCAGAAGAAGCTTGTTGCTGGGGATTCCATTGTGTTTTTCAGAGCAGAAAATGGGGATCTTTGTGTTGGAATTAGAAGGGCTAAAAGGGGAATTGGTGGTGGACCTGAATACCCATCTGGATGGAACACTCCAGCTGGAAATTCTGGCTCTCAATATGGGGGTAATTATGGCTTTCCAAGGGAGAATGGCAATAAGTTGATGGAAAGAAATTCTAGTGGGGGTATGAGGGCAAGAGTCAGGGCTGAATCTGTTATAGAAGCCGCAACTCTTGCTGTCAGTGGCCAGCCTTTTGAGGTTGTGTACTATCCACGCGCAAGCACACCAGAGTTTTGCGTCAAGGCCTCAGCTGTAAGAGCTGCAATGCAAATTCGGTGGTGCTCAGGAATGAGGTTCAAAATGCCTTTTGAAACTGAGGATTCTTCTCGGATAAGCTGGTTCATGGGAACCATATCTTCTGTTCAGGTTGCAGATCCCATTCATTGGCTTGATTCTCCATGGCGCCTTCTACAGGTTGGTTATATATACATACCACGGTTTTTATTGGATCCACTTTAACTTTCCAAGGCCTACATGTAGTAATTCATCTTCATTACTGCTTCCCAAACCATTGTTAAATTGTTAGCCTAGCATATTAAAATGCATCTTCTTGTGTTTAATGCTATAACATTTTTGGCAAGTAAAAATCTGTAATTCTGTAAAAATCGATCATAGTTCTACTTCTACATACATGCCTGATATTGTTAGCCTACAACTGTGAGTATACAAAAAATAAGACATTATCATCCTGTCAAAGATTAAACGAAAGATCATCTTTTAGGTTGCATGGGACGAGCCAGATCTGCTGCAAAATGTGAAACGGGTTAGCCCTTGGTTGGTCGAATTGGTATCAAGCATACCAGCCATCCATCTCTCTCCCTTCTCGCCTCCAAGAAAGAAGTTGCGGCTTCAACAGAACCCAGACTATTCCCTTGTCAGCCAACTTCCGCTGCCATCAGTTTGCCGCAATTTCCTAAATTCCAGCAACCCCTTCAGTAGAATATCAGACAGCATTCCTGCAGGCATACAGGGAGCCAGGCAAGCTCAATTTGGACTATCTTCATCGGATTTCTTCTTCAACAAAGTGCAGTCAGGTCTGTTTCCAGTTGGTTTTCAGCAACTTGGTCATATTGCCCCTCCTGGAAACCCTGGAGGTAACTTCATGCACAGCGCTGAAAACAATGAGAATATTTCTTGCTTCCTGAGAAAGGGAATTCCCTCCCAGAATTTGAAGGATAGTGATCAGATAAAGACACCTCACATATTATTGTTTGGTCAGATAATTCTTACGGAGCAGCAGTTATCTAAGAGCTGCTCTGGTGATGATAGTTCATCAGATGGGAATCCAGAGAAAGCAAATTTTTCTGATGGTTCTGGTTCTGCATTACATCAGAATGGTTCAGTGGAAAATTCTTCTGATGGAGGGTCTCCCTGGATAAAAGATCAGCAGAAAAGTGATCTTAGCTTGGAGACTGGTTATTGCAAGGTGTTCATTGAATCAGGGGATGTGGGGACCCTTGATCTCTCTGTCCTTGGATCATACCAAGAGCTGTATGGAAAGCTGGCCAACATGTTTGGCATAGAAAATTCAGAGATGCTGAGAAATGTGGTCTACCGGGATGCAGCAGGTGCTGTTAAACACACTGGAGATGAACCGTTCAGGTAGTTTCTTGCATGTATTATTGGTTTAGAATTCTGTTTCTTTTTATAAGCAATAATTTTTCTTGGCTTTGCAAGATGTATGTGAGACTATATTTATGATGTTTTGTTCTCTTGGTTGCTTTGGCAGTGAGTTTTTGAAGAGTGCAAGAAGACTTTATATGGTATGATGTCTATAACTACGATGCTTGCCTTGAGGACCAATGGATCTTGAAGATATCATAGGAGTAAACAGACTTCTCTGGTATATCTATATGGCTTATAGTTAATAGCCATACTTAGAGAATTCAGGCATTGACAATGTAGGAAGATAGAGAATGAGAAAGTCTCCTTTATTGACACCATTGTACAGTTGCATTAATTTCCTGATACTTGTTTCAATGTTAACTTTTTTGTAGTAAATTCTGGGAAAAATCTCTCCCCCACTAAATTGTGGTTTATTCTAGTTAAATTTTAAGTTCTTTTCCAAGGACAGTGGTTGTGTATTCCTTGTAAAAGCCAGATTCCAGCCTGCAAATTTCTTGATATATAGATTTTTATAAGAAGTTCTAATTTCTTTCACAAATGATATGAAAATGAACATGAAAGCTCTTTTGTCAAATGCTTCATGGATCTATAATACTTTGAATTCTTTAATGTGAAGGGCATGTCATGTTAATAAGTTTGCTAAAGGTTGGGGCAATATTTTAACCCAAAGGCAACAAAGTTCATATGGTTTTTCCCCATAGAGCTTGTTCTTCTGCATTGCAGCCATTATTCTTAGTCAGGTATGCAAAACTGAAAATAAAGGGAGAAGGAAAACAAATAAACACTGATTAGTGCTCAATTTAGTGAGAGTTTTTGAAGTATGACCATATGAGTACCTCTCTTAACTAGTTTCAGATAATGGTGGATCCTGTTACTATATTACAAATCTCTGAGGATTTTTTTGTTGGCATAAATTGAATTCACGATCCGGGTCTGGAGGCATTGAAAAGGCCAATGTTGTGAAGATATTAACAATACCCATTATCTTTGGATGAATGATGAATCCCAATATACTCTTGATGACTGTAAGATGACTAGTCAGTTCCATAATTGCAACCAATTTGATCAACTATTGTGCCGCAAATACTGGGAAGGTCTGATAGGGGATCCATTGGGATTTGAATTCATTTACTTCTAAGTCTGAGATCATAAATATTCAACTACCCTTGCCTTGCTATTCAAAATGGGTTTTAAAAAAAATAAAAATTAGCATCCAGCAGACAAAGATTCGTGAGCCAAGTAATTCCAACCCTATGCTACTTTGAATGATTCATAGGCAACAAATAGAAAAAAATGGCAAAGAAAAACAATCTTATATAATGCTTTAAAATTAAGATTTGGGTTTGACATTTACAAAGCTCACAAGCTGGACCAACCCAAGAGACAAACAAATTTGTAAGACAGCAAAGTTGCAGACATCACACATTCTTTGTGCGTGGAATTTGGATCCTCGTTGACAAATCTGCTTGGGGTATGTGTGTGAGATCAAACTCACAAAAGGTCGTCCTTTGCACAATAGATAAAGAAAATGCTTACATATATGCCCCTAAACTATGCTCTTTTTACACCCCCGAAATCCAAACTCATTCCATGTTCATTTAGGTAGATTTGTTATTTATTATGTATTTAGTTATTGTGATGGATTCCATATTTCCATATCAATTTAGTTAATGAAATAATAGACAAATGTGACATCTTTTAACATGTGACTAATTTAAAATGTTAAGTCAATTAAAATGAGTTTTGAGAAATAAAGTGAGATATGAGATATAATTAAGATGATATTAACATAGATAAATCTAAAAAAATTTAGTGATACAAGAAATTAAGTTGGTCAACGATATTAGATGATTTTGAAAATAAACCCATTTCACCCATTTGGGATTACAACGGTGATATGTTATTTTAGTGACCACGATCCAAGATTTCCATGGATGTGTCCCCCTTAGTCAACTTTGCAAATCAGATTTCCGACATGGGTATTTCTTAACACTCAAACCCAAACAACCCTTTTTTATTTTCTGGCTTTGTTTTTTCTAATCACCGTCCCACCCGCACGCATTGCATACGGTTTAGCATCAGACGTTAATATGAATCTCAAGTCAACTCAATTTGTCAAACAACATCGTGTTGCTGTTGCTTATACTTGTTTTCTATGTTCATATGTACAGTGGACTGTGAAACAAGGTTTGGCATGTGCCATAGTATTTTATTGCTGCAACAAATCTGAGGACAATCAAAATGGTTCTTGGTGTTTTTTTTTTTTTTTTTTTTTTTTATAGTCAACATGTAACTCTTAATTAAGTGATTTTTAAATATTTATGAATCATATAATATGATTCATATAGCTAATCACAATTGATATTAACACATGCTATTAAATTTCACATTTATAAGAGATGTTGACGATAATGTAATCAATAAATATGATATATATAATATCAATAAGTTTAATAAGTTTTAAAAGTGATAAGCGGTAAATTTTCAAAATTTGTTGATAAACCTAAACTTCCTCCGTAAAACTTGAATGGATTTTAGTGGTTATTAAACTAAACTTACTTTGTTATCTAAATGAGGTTTTAGCTTCAATTTCATTTTTGAATTCAAAACTGAAACAACTTTGAGCCAATCAGATGAGCTTCAGTTTCATAACAGAAATCCCTACAACTATATTGAATGAGCTTCAATTTGGTCTGCAAATTTGCATATGTATGAAGTTGCTTCTAAATAACGTCACTGTTCGTATGATTAATCATCTGGGCATAACGACAAGTCACACAAGCCTTAACATCATGTCGTTTGGGCCTAGACCCAAAAGCTAAGCCCCTGCTAGGCTCCGGCCTCCTAGGCCTTGACCTTCTAGGCTCCGGCCTCCTAAGCTCCGGCCCCATAGGCTCCGGCCTCCTAAGCTCCAGCCTCCTAGGCCCCGACCCGTGTCAACTTACTCGGATCCTCGAGACCGGTGACACGTGGCGCTCCTACAGTGCAAGTCATCACAAAGGACACGTGTCATCACCGGATTGGTTGACACTCTTCCAAAGGTAATATAAAAGAGGTACCATCTTGTCACAAAGGGGAGAACTGAAATCATTATTATACTATTCACTCACTCTGCTCTCAGATCTCTCTGAACACTGACTTGAGCGTCGGAGGAGCTTTGGCCGGCACCACACCGGTGCCCTTCCCGCTCACTTTTGTGTACTTGCGCAGGGTGCTTTGGATATCATTCTCTCTCATTACTCACCAGTCGGACCCAGCTACCCGTTCCTGCCCCACTTCGACGTGTCATCCATTCAGTGGTGGGTCAACGTGCCTACGTGGTTCGACTCGACGTTGACTGCTCTACCATTTTTGGGCATCAACAGTTTGGCGCCGTCTGTGGGAAAGTTACAACTTTTCCCCATTGAATTCTCTACCCTCAGTTGAGGTGCAAAAACCTTCCGAGCTTCCGAGCTTCCTAGCTTCCGAGCTTCCGAGCTTCCGAGCTTCCGAGCTTCCGAGCTTCCTAGCTTCCGAGCTTCTTAGCTTCCGAGCTTTCGAGCTTCCGAGCTTCCTAGCTTCCGAGCTTCCTAGCTTCCGAGCTTCCGAGCTTCCGAGCTCCCTCCGAGCTTTCGCCCCGTGCACCGCTAGCCCCGGCCCGAGCCCAGGCTTTCGCCCCGCGCACTACCCAGGCTTCCGCGCCGCGCACCCACCCAGGCTTCCGCGCCGCGCACACACTTAGGCTTCTGCCCCGCACACCCACCCAGGCTTCTGCGCCGCTGACACCAGCTCCCTCCGAGCTTCCGCCCCGCGCACTACCCAGGCTTCCGCGCCACGCACCCACCCAGGCTTCCGCGCCGCCGACACCAGCTCCCTCCGAGCTTTCGCCCCGTGCACCACCAGTCCCGGCCCGAGCCCAGGCTACCTCGCCGCGCACCCACCCAGGCTTCCACACCGCCGATACCAGCTCCCTCCGAGCTTCCGCCCCACGCACCGTCAGCCCCGGCCCGAGCCCAGGCTTCCGCCCCGCGCACCACCCAGGCTTCCGCGCCCTTGACACCAGCTCTCTCCGAGCTTTCGCCTCGTGCACCACCATGTATTAAAAGGAAGGGCATCCTACCCAATAACAGGTCGGACACCCTCGACATCATCCACATACTTAAGTACAAACTTAATACTCAAAAGAGTTTGTAATTTGGTACGGGCGACATTCGACCCGACCATATAACTAAAATAAAAATAGGGCGATGGTCCGCCCACCCCTGCCCCCGGGCCATGTTTGCTTCAAACATTCATTTGGGATCATCTCCCATGTCATGCTCTCCACCTGTGAATGCTCCATCCTCGGGCTCTACCTCAAGGGTACCTCCCTCCGGGACGTTGGCATGCTCATCATTACTGCTAGTAGCAGACCGCGCAAGCGGTCCCAGTCAAAATCAGGGCACATCTGCTCGAGCTCTAATTTGCAATCGTCAAAGCCCATTGCATAGCCGCCGTTCTACTCGTTGTCCAACTTCTGCTTGGCTTGGCTCAGCTCCTGCCCGCACTGCTCCAACTCTTGCCTAGCCTGGTCCGCCTCCTTCCTGGCATGCAGTAGCTCAGCCTGCAATGCATTGTTCTGCCCGACCACTTGCCCACCCCCATGTTTCAACACCCCATCCGGGGTCGGGGCACAATTGGCCTCGTCGGTGTCCCATCACTTGTAGTCGCCTGGTCGGACTCTCCATCATCCATGGAATTGCCCTCCCTTGACGAGTCGTCTGAGGAAACTATGGAATGTCCGACCCCACCATACCTGCCCATCGAAGACAAACAAAAATCAAGATGGGAAGTGCTCGGAATACCAAGGCAACACAATGGACATATCATATCACTACTGGTTTCCCACCCCTCATAAGTGCTCTTCCACCCCCAAATTTACAACATTCCCTTATTACTTTCTCATGTTCAGCCACCAATCATGCACATACCAATGTTCACAAAATCAATTCAAGATGAAGAGCAATGACAACCCAAGCCTTACCAGTATTCCGCGGCTTCAACAGCTCAGACGGGTTCCGACCCACTAATCTTGTTTCCTATGTACCTGGCAAAAAAACACAACAACACCCAATAAATTACAAAGTCCAAAATGAAGGCGTGGCCTACCTAGTGCTCGGCAAGGTTCATACCCACCTGCACCTCCACCTGCCCCTACTCACATCATCCACAAATTCACAATCAGAATTCCAAGGTCCGCCTCAGGCTGGACGACCACAGTTTCTCACAGTTCTAAATTTTCTAAGGCAACATCAACAATTCACATGGCCAGGAAGAATTTCAAAGTGCTTACCTCAAAGTGCTCGGAACAACCTCCAGCTTTC